>ONZH01012583.1:0-116773 GCA_900303285.1 Rhinella marina
GAAGCGGGAAAAAATTCCAAACCGGGTGAAATTGCAAAGAAAACGCTATTCCACTACAGTTCTACGGGTTTCTTATTTACAGCATTCGATGTGCATTAAAAACTGATCCGTTACTTTCATTCTACTGGTCAGTACGAATCCGGCAATACCTAATATGTATAGTTTTTCCTGCGTTTAGATGGTGATAAAATAATTAGAAAGTTGCCCTTTTTTTTTTTTTTTTTTCCTTGTCATATATTGACCCCTATAACTTTTTGGTATTTATGTGTACAGAGCTGTATGGGGGCTCATTTTTTGCGGGGCGGTCTGAAGTTTTTATTGATACCATTCTGGGGTGTGTATGACTTTTTGATCACTTTTTATTTAATTTTTTTTAGAAAAAAAAGGGACAAAAAACTGCGAATCGCCATTTGGACGCTTTTTTCCGCCACACAATTCGCCGTATTGAAATTTTTTTTTATATTTTAAAAGTACGGGCGTTTTCGGTCACGGTGATACCCATGATGTCTATATTTATTGTTATTTAGGTATTTATTTTTTACTTATACGGAAAGGGGGTGATTTGAACTTTATATCTTTTTTATTTTTATATATTTTTTAACATTTTTTTTTAATTTTTCTGTGATTATTTTAAAGCTCAAATATCATCTGATCTATTGTGTTTTGTTTTTTTTCTTTATGAGCAATCATGGATTTACTAGATGCAGTTAAAACCATGAATTGCTCATTTCTTATCCTGGCCTGCCATCTAGTGGCCAGAATAAGAATTGCAGTTTGAAAACTGTAATCCTCACCAGCGAGGATTACAGTTTTCATATGGTGTACAGACACCCCGATTGGCCAATCGGGGCGTCTGTACACCACCCGGAAGCGTGGGCTTCCGGGTTCAGACGCATCCTGATGCCGTGATCACGTGTGATCACGGCATCAGAAGGCCCTGGAAGTCTCCGAAGACGGAGGTAAGATGCGGCAAGTCTCTGCTGTTAGAAACAGCAGAGACTTGCCGGCCATGACGCCCGCCGCACCCGCGAGCGGGCGTCATGTCCCCGCACCGCCCGCGCGCCGTACATGTACGGCGGCGGTCGGGAAGGGGTTAAATGGTACGCCTGTCTGTCTTCTGACCTGTGATGTCACTGAGACCGCATCGACTTCAACGCAGCCTATTCTTGGGCTGGTGCCACGATCTACCGTGTGTTTTTGGTGCTCTGGCATGACATGGACTGCCCCAGCGGACATCTTCAACGCTGTCAAATGTTGTCGACCTGGCTGTCCACGACTATTTTTGCATTTTGATTTTTTCAACTTTTTTCTTTGTAATAGCAATTGCAACTAAATGAAACTATACCCTATCAGACTCCCACTATTGTAGCTGCAATTATTCAGCCGTTATAGCAAGGTTCATTTTAGGTTTGGTTCATACGAATCCAAACTTCACGAAAGTTTGCGAACCGAACTGAACTTTTCAAAATTTCGCTCATCCCTAATTTTGAGTTAATATATAATTTTCAACCTTCAGGTCCTGGAATGTGAATTCCTAAGATTTTGTAGTTACCTTGGTTTTTATTGTTGGTTAATTACCAGCAGCTTATTTCTAGTCACCTCCCTACTTTCCTCACAAATCCCACCCCCACTAAATCCCCACTGCCTCTTCCCTATTTACTACTTACTCTCTACTAAAGATGAGCGAATCTATTCGCCGATTCGTATCGAATCTTGGAAATATTTAGCTGCAAAGCGAATCCGAATATTAGGTGATTCGCTTCGGCTTTGTACGCATTCGCTACGTAGTTTGTCCTATAAATTATATGCTATTGCTACGTATAAGTTACTGTTGCGTACAAATTCAATTCATTAGCAAAATGAATCGTGTGCAAAAGCCCGGGAAGAAAGCGGTCACCTGACCTAGTGGGCAGGACTTGCTCTGATTAGCTCAGGCTCGGTAAGCCAGTGACACATCACTTCTGCTGCGACTGCTGAGATGAGCAGAAGCACTGTGTGTGAAGTTCTGAGACTCTGAGACCTGTTTTGTGAAAATTGGGGTGTAATTGCTCTGGGAATAAATATTACACATATCAGGGATGCTGCAGTGTAAGTGCAGGGCCAGTTCCGGGCTAGTAATTAATCAGGCAGGGAGAAAAAGACAGGGAGAGAGATAGGGAGAGAGACAGGAAGAGATAGGGACAGACAGGGAGATACAGGGACAAAGACCAGCTGCAGAGCCACAGAGTGAATTGAAAAATGTCTGGAATGGATAAGCAAAAGTGGTCCAGTTCCAGCCAGACCTTCGAGCTCTAAAAAAAAAGAAGAAGGTGGCACAGGGCAGTAGTGCCAAAGGACCTGTAGGCGGAGCATCTACTAGTAGTATTCACAATACTTGGCCGTTGTTCCACCAGGCTAACCCACCAAGGCGCAAAATTGTAGTGTAGGAGAAAGTGGATGAGGTAGTGGAGTGGATGGCACGCTCATCTCAGTCTCAGCCGGATGATCTGCTGTGATCTGCTGATAGAGTATCCATATGAAGCCAGGGGTCAGACTCAGAGCATTCCATCTGCTCCACCTTTCCTCTCCAGCAAAGACCATCATTTTCGTACGCACTTTGTACGCTTATGCGCATGTGTTCAAAGAGGTTGCGTACCTTTTTACCTGAAGGTTCGTAATCAGTGCGCAAATGTTCGCTAAAAGCCATATAATTACGTATATTTTTGTACGCAAATTCAACAAATTTATTCGTCGAACATACAAATCTTAGGAAAAGTTCGGCGAATGTTCGGCAAATAAAATTTTGCATGATTCGCTCATCTCTACTTTCTACTTTATCTACCTCCATATTGGTACGTATGACCTAATCCTAGTTTAAAAGCTCCTCCACTCATCTATCCATTCTTTCCCCAAGCAAAGCGTAACCTTCTCATTAAGTTGCAGTCCATCCCTATTGTAAAGTCTGTAGCTGACAGACAAGTCAGCATAATTCTCTATGAACCCAAAACCCTCCATTCTGTCCCATCTTCTGAACCACTTATTTAACTCCCTAAGCTTCAACTGTCTTTCTCGTAAAGTTCATGGCATTGGTAATATTTCTGAAAACACTACTGTGACGAATCCCGCACCTCACAGCCCCACCTGACATCAACTACATCGAGCTCACGAGATGCGGTTGGGTCACTGGTTACCAAGATGTGACATTACGCCTCCCTAGGGGCACATAAGGTCAGCTTGGTACAGTCTACACAAAAGCCTTCTGTCCATGCAGGCACAGGAAGGCAGGGGGGTGGTGAGCAGCAGTTGTCCACGCACCTCCGGCATAACTCACTCCCAACCCTGACAAGCTGAGAGAGCCTTTTCACTGCCCCAGTGAAACAGAGCTTTCTCAGCCCGGTAGACTGCCACCAGTTCCTCGTATAATATAAGTCCAGTCCACTAACGGGATTATATTGGGTGAGAAACCAACCCGCAGTAGCGTATAACTATGCCAAACACAGACGTGGGGATTCGTGATCGAGATACAAGAACAGCACAAGATTAAATTATATATTTAATTGCCTTAAAGGCGCACTAGAAATAAGACTATATGCACAGAGAATGGAAACAGTGGTCTGATGTGCAAGTACAGGTGGTATGATATATATAAATATAGATATATAAACAGAGCAATAGTCAGCTACCCCGTGGATGAGTAGTCCGTTGAATTATGATGAATCCGGGGTTGCTGTAAGGCCTGGCCTTAATCACATGGAGGCAGTGATGTCAGCAGTTTGTCCATGGTCCCTCCAAACACATTACTCTATGTGACCCCCTTTTAGAGAAAGACGCTGGCCTCTGGCCTTTGTGGGCTTTTTCACCTGTATCCGACCACTCCCCTCCCTCCGGGAGGAGTTGACCCTCCCTTCCAAGACCCAGAAAACACATTATGGCCCATAGCTCCAGACCTAAAGGTCACAGGGAAATGGTTCTGGTACCAAAGGATCCGCCTGGGTTCAGGCTACAGGAGGAGACCAAACATGGCACCATTCTAAGGTTCCTGCTTGGAGATCTGTATCTCCCTTTCCTAACATGTTGCCACCAAACTACGACCGAGGGCATAACCATCTTGGCTCATGTGTCGCAAATATGTAACTGGTCTATGCTTGTGATGGACAGGCAATTCATAATTCCTTTTGAACTCCCAGTTCCATGATGTCTGGGATTTGAGTAATCTGGCTGTGAAGCTGACACCCCCTGCTAGGATGATTTGGCCTCCATGCTGTCTGATTGATGTGTGATACGTAAAAATGTGGCTTGCTTGAAGCCAGGACCACTGCGGTGTTTACTCCATCTGCTATCTGACAGCAAATGGCTGGGATTAGACCATGGCTAGCATCAGATCATAATTTCACATTCCTCACAACTACCTTGGAGGTCCTGGATTTGAGCTTCTCTCCTAGTTCCCTAAAATAATTTTTAAGGACCTTCCATCTTCCTCTGACTTTTTCATTGGTACTAATGTGTACCATGACTGCCGGGCCTTCCCCAGCCCCACCCAGCAATCTGTCAATCCGATCCACGATATGCCGAACCCGAGCACCCAGATGACAACACACTGTTGGGCATTCACGGTCTTGACCACAGATGACCCTGTCTGTCCGCCTAATAATGGAGTCCCATAAGGCCAGTACTTGCCTGAATATTGCTGCGCTTCTCTTACCTTTCTTCCTACAGCAGCCATCCTCCTGGTTTCTAGGGGTAATACCCTGTTACAGTGTAGCTGGCCCCTTGTGTCCCTAATATCAGCCAAACAGGCATATTTACTAGGCCGTTCCAGCTCAGGACTCATTCAGATGGAAAACCTCTCTGCACTCTCAAACCTCACCTCTTTGGCTTGAAGCTCAGACCAAAATATGATAGTTCACTTCTGATCATGAGAGGAAGGTAATTCATGGAAAAAACATTCACTGCTTTCAGGAGTGAGTGTATGGTGTAATGCTCCAACACATAATAGACACAAAGGTTTGTTAACCAATCAACCTGTGCTTTTGTATGTATTGCTGTGTAATTTGTAACCTCAGTACCTACTGTACTCTACTGTTAGTTGTGATTAAATGAAAGGTAGAAATCCCACAAGTACATACATTTAAAGGACAGAAGACATTTCACTCTTGAGCTTCATAAAGGCCTGCCTAATATCTCTATTACTCAAACTGTAGATCACAGGATTGAGGAGCGGAGTCACTACAGTGTAGAACAGGGAGAGGATTTTCTTTACACTTTTCTTATTTGGAAATAAATAGATACTTAGAAGTGACCCGTAATATAAAGACACCACGGCCAGGTGAGAGCTGCAGGTGGAGAAGGTCTTCTGCCTCCCGGTCACAGATGGGATCTTCAGTATGGTGATAATAATATAAACATATGAGACCAGAATAACAATAAACGGGGAAACTGCAAATGGAACGGCCAATATCATGTCTTCTAATTTCACAAAAAATGGGTCCGAGCAGGAAAGTTCCAGTAATGGATCAAGATCACAGAAGAAATGGTCAATGATGTTTGGTCCACAGAACCACAAAAAATGAATTGTTATTGAAAGAAACAATATAACAGCAAAAATCATCACCCAACACAAGAGAACGGCCTTCAAACAAAATGTGAGGTCCATGACCATATAGTAATGTAGAGGGTTACAGATGGCCTGATACCGGTCATAGGACATAACACTCAGAAGAAGACTTTCTGAAGATTCTGAGGCTGAAAAAAAATAAAATTGAGTCAAACATCCAATAAAAGACACAGAACTTCCTTCATACAACACAATGTGGAGCATGTTGGGTACGATGGTGGTGGAGAGAAGAATATCTGTGAAGGAGAGCTGTGTGAGGAAGAAGTACATGGGAGAGTGGAGAGATCTGCTGGAGGACACCACCAGAATGATGAGGAGGTTTCCACATACAGTCACACAGAAGATGATCAGAAGTAGGAGAAAGACACAAATCCTAAAACTTTGGAGATTCTGAAATCCCAAGAGCAGAATCTCAGTCACCGCGCTGGAATTACTGTACTGCATAGTCAGGAAATAGATTTCTCAGTCAATGATGGAATTTCTTCTCTTTAACTAACTAGTATATTTATTCTCCCTGGATTTTAATCAAAATGAGTATATTTCTTTATTTTAATAAAGCTTATAATAATATAGAAAAATAGTTTTTTACATTGATTCTGCTTATTTTTATTTAAAACTAGTTAATGATCCTGGGGAAAAAATTATACAGTGTAACATATTATAAGGAAACATCAGAAATAATTACATCTAAATACCGTATTTTTTGCCCCATAAGACGCACTTTTTTTCCCCCTAAAAATGGGGGAAAATGCCCCTGCATCTTATGGGGCGAATGCTAATGAGCGCTTCCACAATGAAAGTGCTCATTAGCACCGGAGGACAAGGAATCGGTGAAGACTTGGTACTTACCGCTTCCTGGTCCTCCGTTCGGCTGTGCTGTGCTGCGCTCTCACGCTGTGCACGTCGGGTCACAGCACAGCCAGCGGCAGGGAGAAGAAAGAGCACGGGCGGAAAGGAGTGGCAACGTCTAGGAGCTGCTATGAGGCTGCTGGGGGCTGATATGAGGCTGCTGGGAGCTGATATGAGACTGCTGGGGGACTATGAGGCTGCTGGGGGCTGATATGAGGCTGCTGGGAGCTGATATGAGACTGCTGGGGGCTGATATGAGACTGCTGGGGGCTGATAGGAGGCTGCTGGGGGGGTTGATAGGAGGCATGGGGCTTTTATCTGAGGTCTCATTGGGGGTTATTCACATTGGGGTCTGATCTGAGGTCTCATTGGGGTCTTATGAACATTGGGGGTCTTATTAGGGCTGCTAGCTGAGGTCTGATTAACATTAAGGGTCTGATTGGTGGTCTGACCAGAGGTCTAATGAAAAATATTTTTTTCCTGTTGTCCTCCTCTAAAATCTAGGTGCGTCTTATGGGCCGATGCGTCTTATAGGGCGAAAAATACGGTATATCATTTATACATACAATTGCTAAATACATATAAAATATAAAATACACAATGCAAAGCATTACATAATAACACATTTTTTTTAGAATACAATTATTCTAAATAAGAAAGGAACAGAAGATCCAAAAAAATAACTACATTTTTGTTCCTTAAAATACCAGAGCAGATCAGAATAAATCTCCTACGGTACATAGAGCAAATAATACACATTGATTTGTGAACCTGAGAATAGAAGAAAAAAATGTTCTTGTCTGAGATATAGACAAGACATGAGGGTATTTCCAGGTGATCCTTTTATAGATGAAACATTACAAAAACAAGTGACGTAACATGGCCGGGGAGATTTCACTGATGGTCTCTGCTGGGAATATTTCTGAATATGAAACAAGAAATATAATTATAGAATTATCCACAGATAAAAAAAAACTTTGACTTAACTTTTTCAATGTTTTTTCCTGTGTTAATTTAAAGTTTGCTAAGACAGCACTAAAATGTGTTCCCTCCCATACAAGTACACTGACCAATAATACTAAAACACTTAAAAAATCTGGTGAAAACAACTTCCACAAGGGTTAACATTCTACCAGTCTATTGTGTCAAAGGAAGTAAGAATTCCATTTTGGTTTTTGGGCCCTCATATTTGGTGGCCATGACACTCAGCGAAGGCCCCACAGGTTCATTAAAATGATATATGAAACCTATTTTAGATCTGTGGCAGTCCATATCTTGGCACCCCTGCCAATCAGGTGCTGGAAGGTGCTACAGCCATGCCCTCCTTAGAGATGAGAAGATTTCTTGAAATTAATTTTTGGTCTGATTCTCTAATTTATTTATTTATTTTTTTAATGGTTTGGCCACGCATTATAGATGAGCGAAGAACTTGAGATTTAGTCTGGTTCAGGTTTGTTGAATTTTTGAAAAAGCAGAATTCAGGCCTCAAATTGATTTGGACTGAACCAAAGTTGCTCCAATTGCCCTAAAAATTGGTAAATAGCCCCCTCTTGTCTCCTAGGACTCTATTTTTTATGTATTTTTCCCTACCCCCCTTCTGCAAGCTCTGGAACATAATGACTAGAGATAAGTGAATGTTTCAAAAATTCAATTCGGACTGTTTGACGAATTCCCCAAAAAGATTCCATTCGATCTGAATTTATTTCTGACAAATTGCGTTGAAAAAAAGCTATTTCCTGGCTGCAGAGAGCCTGTATAGTGGTGTAGAACACTGTGTCTTGCAGTAACATGCATAGGGAGTCTGCTGTGGTAGTGAAACAATACTATGAGTCAGTACGACATGCAGATGACAGGTGTCGCTCTTAGAATCACTGCACACTTCACTTATTTGGGCAGTTACGGGGTCAAAACTGACCAAATAACTCAAGTCTGAACTCAGCCTTACAGGTCAATGTTTGCGTCAGGTATATAAAAACGTGCAGTGGCCCAAGATCCTGCTATAGCGTGAAAGAGCACACTCAGAAGGAATAGTAGTACACCAAAGCCAGCCCAAAGGAATTAGCTGGCGTGGCAGTTCTTCAGGCAGTGTGCTGACGACTGGACACGGGTTGTTTGCACGCTGTTCAGTCAGAGCCTGAAGCGAGGCATAAATGTTTTCAGACCTCTTCCTCCCCATCTGAAGCGACAGGGGTACCTGCCGCCCTGCAACAATGGATGTGGCAGCCGCCACCCCACCACCACCACCGTCACCGAGCATCTCCACACTGTCTCATGGAAGCGTTCAGCTAGCCATCCCACAAACACTGGAGAGAAAGAGGAAGTACCCCCTTAACTACCTGTGTGCCTTGGCCTTGAATGCCAGCAGTTCAAAACTGCTGGCCTTTGAATTGTTGCCATTCTGACTGGTGGAGAAGGGCGGTTATAAAAATGTAATTGCGGCAGCTGTCCCACGGTATGTGGTTCCAGGCCGCCAGTACTTTTCAAGGCAAGCTATCCCTGCCCTGCACGAACAAGTAGTAGAAAAACTCAGGTGTGTGCTGCGCAACTCCATCAGTGGCAAGGACCACATGACCACCGACATGTGAACCAGAAAGTACAGGCAGGGACGTAATATATCTCCCTAATGTAGTGGCAGCTGAGCTTTAAGCAGACAGTGGTTTGCCGCATGTTCTTGATGCCTCCGATTGCTTCCTCCTTCTACTTCACTTTCTCCTCCGGTTCCTCCTCTACTGCCTCTTCATTATGTCAGTGAAACACCTGCACCACCAACTTCAGCATAGCCAGGGGGAAATGACAGCAGGCTGTTCTGAAACTCATATGTTTTGGGGGAAAGACCCCACACCGTGCTGGAGCTGTGAGGGGGCACGGAAGAACAGCCGGCCTGGTGGTGTGCAATAGAGATGAGAGAATCGAAGCTGACAAAGTGGAATTCGTTACGAATTTCATGGAAAATTCGATTCTCAACGAATGCAAATTTCCTGGCGATTCGTAATAACAAATCATTTTTTTTTGTCCTAAAATGGCAG
Source organism: Rhinella marina (assembly GCA_900303285.1). NCBI lineage: Eukaryota > Metazoa > Chordata > Amphibia > Anura > Bufonidae > Rhinella > Rhinella marina. Next base: position 9,469 of record ONZH01012583.1, read on the forward strand.
CAAGCACATAGCTTGACATGGGGGAAGGATTTCTGGGATAAAGAAGTAAACGCCCACAATGCGATCACATGCAGACATGTAGCCAATTAGCAGCCAGCAAGGTCCTGTGATGTCACAGCCCTATAAATAGTTCTGCAGCGCTGGAATCCGCTATTTGCTATTGATGTTAGACCAGAGACAGACGTCAGGACAGATAGGGCAAGTGATAGAGAAACTAAAGAAAAGAAATGAGGAGATTAGGGAGAGATAATCTGAATTGCAGGGATAGGAGAGGGACGATTTCTAGACAGAAAATCAGGCAGTGAAATCATAGTAACATAGTAACATAGTTTGTAAGGCCGAAAAAAGACATCTGTCCATCCAGTTCAGCCTGTTTTCCTACAAGTTGATCCAGGGGAAGGCAAAAAAACCCCTGTGAGGTAGAAGTCAATTTTCCTCACTTTAGGGGGAAAATTCCTTCCCGACTCCAATCAGGCATCAGAATAACTCCCTGGATCAACGACCACTCTCTAGTAACTATAACCTGTAATATTATTACCCTCCAGAAATACATCCAGGCCCCTCTTGAACTCTTTTAGTGAACTTACCATCACCACCTCCTCAGGCAGAGAGTTCCACAGTCTCACTGCTCTTACCGTAAAGAATCCTCTTCTATGTTTATGTACAAATCTTCTTCCCTCCAGACGCAGAGGATGTCCCCTCGTCACAGTCACAGTCCTGGGGATAAATAGATCGTGGGAGAGATCTCTGTACTGACCTCTGATATATTTATACATAGTTATTACATCTCCCCTCAGTCGTCTTTTTACTAAAGTGAATAACCCTAATTTTGATAATCTTTCTGGGTACTGAAGTCCACCCATTCCAGTTATTACTTTAGTTGCCCTCCTCTGAACCCTCTCCAGCTCTGCTATGTCTGCCTTGTTCACAGGAGCCCAGAACTGTACACAGTACTCCATATGTGGTCTGACTAGTGATTTGTAAAGTGTCAGGACTATGTTCTCATCACGGGCATCTATGCCTCTTTTGATGCAACCCATTATCTTATTGGCCTTGGCAGGCAAGTCAACTTCACTGACTACGTTAGCACAATATCACGCTTTTCTGTTTGGATAGCGAATAAAGCTGCAGATAGTTATTTAAAAGAACAACCCCACAAACACGGATTCACAGTTTTTTTGGCAATTCAACTAAACAGAAGAATTTAGCACTATATGGCGCTTTACTACTTGTATGGCGAATAACGCCACAACTATTTCTTTCACATTTACAAGCTGCCAATCACGGATTATATATGTTTTTCCCCAAACACAACCCAAAAGATATTTTTAATTTTTTTTTTATTATTATTTTTTTTATTTATTTATTTTTTCTAATGTAGCCCAAACAAGGCTCTGACCCTCTTACTGTACTGCAAAAAGTGAGAGTAGTGGTGTTTCTTTGAATAAACCACCCAAAACAGCCTTTAGAACAGAGTGCAGTGCTGTATAACAGGCTGACCCCTATGCCCAGTCACTGCTGCACAGTGTACCAGAATAGCGATTCTGTACACTAATGCCAGAAGCCTAGCTAATAAAACTGGTGAACTGGAATTAGTGATGTGTGAGGAGGACTATGACATAGTATGAGTAACTGAGACATGGCTGGATGATAGCTATGACTGGGCAGTTAACATACAGGGTTACAGTCTGTTTAGAAAGGATCGTCAAAACCGGAGAGGGGGAGGGGTCTGCCTTTATGTCAAGTCATGCCTAAAGCCCACACTGCGGGAAGATATAAGTGAGGGACATGAAGATGTGGAGTCACTGTGGGTAGAAATAAATGGAGCCAAAAACAAAATTAAAATACTAATAGGAGTTTATTATAAACCACCTAATATATCAGAGACCACAGAAAATCTACTTCTAAATGAAATAGACGAGGCGTCAAATCATAATGAGGTCGTTATTATGGGAGATTTCAACTACCCAGATATAGACTGGGAAACTGAGACCTGTATATCTCATAAAGGAAACAGGTTCTTGGAAATAAGCAAAGACAATTACCTTTCCCAACTGGTTCAGGACCCGACTAGAGGGACGGCCATACTGGACTTAGTATTAACCAATAGACCTGACAGAACAACAGATGTGCAGGTCGGGGGACTCCTGGGAAACAGTGACCATAACATAATAACCTTCCAATTGTCATTCAAAAGAGCGTTTCTTCAGGGAGAAACAAAAATACCAAACTTCAAAAAAGCAAAATTTAGCCAAATAAGAGAGGCCATAGGCCTAACTAACTGGGACAAAGTCCTCAAAAATAAAAATACAGCCACAAAATGGGATATTTTTAAAAGCATCCTAATATCTAATTGTGAGAGGTACAGACCTTATGGGAATAAAATAATGAGAAACAAGAAAAAACCAATGTGGATAAACAGAACTGTAAAGAAAGCAATAAATGACAAAAAGAAAGCATTTAAATCACTATAACAGGAGGGGAGTGAGGAAGCATTGAAAAACTATAAGGAAAAAAATTGAATATGTAAAAGACACATAAAAACAGCCAAACTAGAGACCGAGAGATTAATCGCCAAAGAAAGTAAAACTAACCCGAAAATGTTCTTCAATTATATAAATGGTAAAAAGTATAAACCTCATTACAGAGTAATGAGGGGGGAGTAGCAGAGAGCGATGAGGAGAAAGCGAAGGTACTAAATAACTTTTTCTCCACTGTATTCACTGAGGAAAATAAACTGTCAAATGAAATGCAGAATATAAAAGTAAATTCCCCTTTAAAAGTGTCCTCTCTGACCCAGGAAGAGGTGCAGCAACGTCTTAAAAATATTAAAATAGACAAATCACCAGGACCGGATGGCATACACCCCGTATCCTAAGAGAATTAAGTAATGTCATCGACAGACCCTTATTTCTGATATTTAAGGACTCTATACTGACAGGGAGTGTTCCACAGGATTGGCGCATAGCAAATGTGGTGCCAATATTCAAAAAGGGTCCAAAAACAGAGCCCGGAAACTATAGGCCAGTAAGTTTAACTTCTGTTGTGGGTAAACTGTTTGAAGGTTTTATGAGAGATGCTATCTTGGAGTACCTCAATGAAAATAAGCAAATAACTCCATATCAGCATGGCTTCATGAGGGATCAGTCATGTCAAACCAATTTAATCAGTTTCTATGAGAAGGTAAGTTCTAGACTGGACCGCGGCGACTCAATGGATGTCGTATATTTGGACTTCTCCAAAGCATTTGACACGGTACCACATAAAAGGTTAGTATACAAAATGAGAATGCTTGGCCTGGGAGAAAATATCTGTATGTGGGTAAGTAACTGGCTCAGTGATAGAAAACAGAGGGTGGTTATTAATGGTACATACTCAGATTGGGTCACTGTCACTAGTGGGGTACCACAGGGGTCTGTATTGGGTCCTATTCTCTTCAATATATTTATTAATGATCTTGTAGAAAGCTTGCACAGTAGAATATCAATTTTTGCAGATTACACTAAACTGTGTAAAGTAATTAACACAGAAGAGGACAGTGCACTGCTACAGCAGGATCTGGATAGACTGGAGGCTTGGGCAGAAAAGTGGCAGATGAAGTTTAACACTGACAAATGTAAGGTTATGCATATGGGAAGGAATAATGCAAGTCACCAGTACATACTAAATGGTAAAGCATTGGGTAACACTGACATGGAAAAGGAGCTAGGAATTTTAGTGAACAGCAAACTAAGCTTCAGAAACCAGTGTCAGACCTGCAACCCAGACAAATGTCGCACAGAGAGTTTTTTGGATCAAGCTGTTTACGTTATTGGTAGCAAATGACTTGGTTGTATTGTGTGACGTACAGAAAGTGTCACCTGGACAGTATATATGGATTGGAGTGAGTGTGCTGAACTGTGACACACAGAATGGTTCCACACTGCTGTGTGCAATGGATTTGTATCACTGAGATAGAACAATAAAAAAAAAAAAAAACAGGGTTAGATATGGCGATAGCTGCACTACCAGTGCCAGCCAGCCAGCAAAGCCAGGAGACAAAAAAAAAATTCTTCTAGCCCTTAGAAGGGCTGTTGGGTTCTTTGTGGGTGATTCCTGCCTAACAGAGAACTAAATGAAGGCCCTAATACTGTCATTGAAACGCAGCAGCTCTATCCCTAACGACATCCAAATGGCATCTGAGCCGAGCGCCGCGGCCAGTCGGTAGTATATTCCAGGGTCACCTGATCAGGCCAGCCAACCCCTGCTATCGACATGTAAGGGCCCCACGTGATGCTGGGTGTACCGTAGAGTCTCCTGGCTTGTGATTGGCTGTGTTTATAGGCGCCAAAAAAGCACGATGCGGAAGTTGCCATTTCCTCAAGTATGGCGAGATACTTGTCCGAGCTGCGAGTACTTACGAGTACCCTAATACTCGAGCACCAAGCTCGGACGAGTATGCTCGCTCATCTCTACTCATTACCTATATATTGTTTTTTTTTTCTGTGTTTATGTGGGTTTTATGTGTTTGTGCTTTTTTTAAATACAGAATACTCTAGACATGGAAATTTACCCTATGGACATTAATACACTTGTCTTATTGTCATTCTTCTAAAAAGATTGTTTGCAGGTACAGTAGGGTGGACTTGACAGAAATGGTAGAAAGAATAAGAAACAAACTTATTTAAAGGGCAGAAGACATTTTACTCTTGAGCTTCATAAAGACCTGCCTAATATCTCTATTATTCAGACTGTAGATCATAGGATTGAGGAGCGGAGTCACTACAGTGTAGAGCAAGGAGAGGATTTTCTTTACATCTCCCTTATTTGAGAACAAATATATCATTATAAGTGACCCGTAATATAAAGACACCACGGCCAGGTGAGAGCTGCAGGTGGAGAAGGTCTTCTGCCTCCCGGTCACAGATGGGATCTTCAGTATGGTGATAATAATATATACATATGAGACCACAATCACAGTAAATGGGCAAAGTACAAATTGTACGGCCAATATCTTACCTTCTATTTTCAACAAAAAAGTGTCTGAGCAGGAAAGTTCTAGTAATGGATCAAAATCACAGAAGAAATGGTCAATGACGTTTGGTCCACAGAACCACAAATGACTCATTGTTACTGCAACAGTCCATATATCAGCAATCATCATCACCCAACACAAGAGAACAGCTTTCATACAAAATGTGAGGTCCATGACTCTCATGTAATGTAGAGGGTTACAGATGGCCTGATACCGGTCATAGGACATCACCGTCAGGAGAAGACATTCCAATGCCTCAGAGGCTGAGAAAAAATGAAACTGAGTCAAACATCCAATAAAAGACACAAAACTTCCTTCATACAACACAATGTGGAGCATGTTGGGTACGATGATGGTGGAGAGTAGAATATCTGTGAAGGAGAGCTGTGTGAGGAAGAAGTACATGGGAGAGTGGAGAGATCTGCTGGAGGACACCACCAGAATGATGAGGAGGTTTCCACATACAGTCACACAGAAGATGGTCAGAAGTAGGAGAAAGAAACAAATTCTAAAACTTTGTAAATTCTGAAATCCCAAGAGCAAAATCTCAGTCACCACGCTGGAATTGTTGTACTGCATAGCCAGTTTTGTTCATTTAATTTGAAAATAATTAATTTTTAAAAATGTAATTAATTTTTCAGTATATGTGGGTAGGATTTCTGATGAGGTTACATAGTTACATTGTTGTTAAGGTTGGAAAAAGACACAAAGTCCATCAAATCCAACCTGTAAACCCGCTATATCGATCCCTGGATCAATGTCCATCTTCTTTTTAAAATGGGGTTGGGTCAAGGGAAAGGGTGAGTAGAACAAGAATTCTCTACATTGTCATAAGCCTCAATTTTCTGTTGAATTAAAAAGTCATCTAAACCCTTTTTGAAGCATCTACTGTTTTTGCTGTGACCAGTTCCTGCGGCTATTCCAGAGATTCACAGACCTTACTGTAAAGAATACTTGTCGCCTCTTATGACTAAATCTTTTTTTCTCCAGTCGTAGGGAGTGGCCTCTTGTTTTTTTGAGGAGGTTTAGCACAGAATAGCTTCCCTTGATATTTTTTGTATGGTTGTGTATCCCTTGTTGTATTATTGTAGATCACAGTGAGATAAATGTGACTTCACAGGGAAAAAAAGTAGAGTGATGAAGATTTGTGATATCTGAATTATAATTCTTCCTCTAAACATCCTGTAGAGGCTTCAAGTACAAACTGTGAATAATGCACTTGATTTTTAGGAGCTCTCTTTGAAAAAAAAAGGAAATATGGGACTTTAAAGCTATTTTTTTTATAATAGTATTATATTAGTATTTTATATTTTATTTTTTTATATTACTATTTCTTGTTTTTTACAGGTACTTCAGGTAAGGTATAATTTAAAGAAATGTATCGTACAAGTGATAAAAACAAAAGTAACAAATTATCAGATAATGTAATAAATCCTGTACATGTTTCATTCTTCTCTCCTGACAGAAATGCTGAATAAAGCTCCAGGAGTAATAATACAGCAGATAAACATCGGACTACCTGCTCCTAGTGCAGAACAATGAACCTGATGTTTTTGTGTGCGAAGCATTTTCTTCTTGTCTGAGATCTTGATCTGAGGTAAGGTTATCAATGACTGCTCTTTTTATAGATGAAATATTACAGAAGCCTGGCGTAACAAGGCCGGGGAGATTTCACTAATGGTCTCTGGGGGGAACAGTCACCTTTTTATTATTTGCTTTTCCAAATCTATAGAATATAACAATAAATGTGAAAATGTTTCCAGATATTGCATATGGAATTTCATGGTCAAAAGAAATTGCACCCTCCTCCAATTCAACAGTTATATTTAGCCAGAACATAACTTACATTGCTTGGAACAATGTGCAGAAGGTAGTTTTTCCCCTCCTCCAACACCTCCTTCCCCCCTCCAAAAGCATAGGGTAGTAAATAAACTAAATTAGTAGCATCAATTTTATTTTATCGAAAAAGTAATGCATAGCTAATGTTTAAAGGGATTGTTCTATCTAGCATATTTATGGCTTATCAATAGGATCAGCCATAAATGTATGATGGTGCAAGTTCCACTTCTGGGAGCCATTCCTATCTCCAGAAAGGGGCTCCAAAGTGAATGGAGAAGAAGTTGCACATGCACGGCCAACCCTCCATACACTGCTCTGGGAATTTCAAAAAATAGCTGAGTGGGTCTATTTTCAGAAGTCCCATACCAGTAAATGGAGAAAACGTCATGAATGTGCAGTCGTAGTAGTGCCATACCAAGCTTATTACATAAATATAACAATGGCAGATAAACCAGCAGGACCAAACTCATTGCATAAATACAACAATGGCAGATAAACCTGCAGGACCAAACTGGTAGTGCAGCACCTAAACCAAACCAAAAAGGTCTGATAGTGCAAGTCCCACCTCTCGCAGCTATTTCTATCTCAAGAATGTGACCCTAAAATGAAAGACCAAGCTATACAAGCACGGCCACCCCTTCATACACCACTATTGGATTTTCAGATGTATCATAGCCTTAAATGGAGAGGACGCCGTACATGTGCAGTAGTATTGGTGCCATAACAAGCTCATTACATACGAACAGCATTTGGATCAAGCACAGTACGTAAATACAGCACCAGAACTAGAGATGAGTCAACCTTTTGAGATTTGGTGCAGTTCCTGTTCTCCAAATTTTTTAAAAAATCCAGTTCCACATTGATTCTACCTGAACCAAAGTATCTCCAGGTGCCCTAGAAACTGGTATGGAACTCATTTTACCTGCAGCTCCATGAAACTGCTATGGGTGCATCTTGCGCGCTCTCATGCAAATTTGTTCCTAGGGCTGTGGGAGAGGAGGATCTTCTTAACTCACCCATCACTCATCAGAAATATTGACAAGGTGCCCTACTGGTGTTGCTTTAATAATTATGACTTGCTGATCTGGCAGAGATTACAGAACATTTTTTTTTACCTAAACCAGAATATTTGGAATACAAAATTAATGGACAACTAAAACAATGATCTTGACTTACAGATTCAGGTTTCATGAAAATGGCTCCCTGCAAACAGATATTGCAGAAAATTCTCTCTTATATCTGAGCTCTTCCCATCCAACTCATCAGGTAAAAAATATACCGGTTTGACAGTTTCTAAGGGCCTGTCATACCTGCTTGGATGAAGAAAGGTTTGAAAAACAGGAGGAAGATCTCAAGCAGAGTTTCCAGGAAAGGAGGTACAGTCAATGGTGTATCGAGCGAGCACGGGCTCATATGAAAAGGAGTGAGAAGAAAACCCTGTTATAACCTCGAAAGGTGGCAATCTGGAGGTAAGAGTGATCACAAATTATAATGCAAAAAGTAAAAAAAAAATATATATAAAGTGGTCAAGCAGTTCTGGTCCATCTTCCATGTCCATTCTGATAACGTTCTGTGTAAATACTTACTCCCTAAGCCAGCGGTGTTGTGTGCTCCAACATTGAGATGGGAACTGATTTTAAGGATTCAACTGAAATTAAGAAACATCGTATTACTAATTACATTAATTGCAATATCATGGTTGAGATATTTTATTCCAAATGCCCTTGTAAAAAGATCTATATTGGACTTACCTCTAGGACAAACAAACAACATTTATCTAGTGGGCCATGAAAAGCATGCTCCTTGCCCATAACAGCTGCTCCAGGTGTCCACCATGATGTGTACCTTGCCACACAGTAACAATCCCAGGGAGCAGCCTGAGTTCTCAGTCACATCAAACTACAAGAATAGGATGGATTTTTTTGGGAAATAATGCAGACTAGAATAGGGCATGTTCTATCTTTTTGGCGGGGCCACAGAATGGAAGTACTGATGAGGATAGAACATGGTGTGCTCCGCATCTTTTGTGGCCCCGTTGAAATGAATGGATCCACATCTGTTCTGCAAAATTGTGGAATGGATGTGGACAAAAATACATGGTCGCCTGAAGCTTTTGGATGATGTGCTTTGGACAGATGAGACGAAACTGGAGCTTTTGGCAAGTTACATCAGCTCTATGTTAACAGACCCAAAAATAAAGCAAACAAAGAAGAGCACATTTTGTCTACATGAAGGAGACTTGCCCAGTGTTAGAAAGCTTTGTAGCAGTCACAGATCATGAGTCCTCCAACAGGATAACAAAACAAACAGGTAAAAACATCCAAGAATGGCTAATAGTGAAGCATTGAACTATTCTGAAGTGGCCTTTATTGAGTCATGATCTAAATTCTATTGAACATCTGCTGATTCGCAATTCAAATGCAATGTCTGATTTTCACTCGCTGATTCTCAGTAAATTTTTATTTATCATTATTTTGTGCTTCCGTGTTTTTTCTGTCCGTGCCTCTGCACAGCAAAAAAATAGAAGATGTTCTATTTTTTATGGTGTGGATGGATCATGGACCCATTCAAGTTGAATGGGTCTCGATCTGTCCCGGCGGCCGCACAGATATTGCCGTGCATTCGGGACCGCAAATTGAGGTCTCCAATGCACGGAACGACCACACAATGGCCGTGTGCATGAGGTCTAACTTTATTTAGACCAGTTCACTCTGTAAGTCATTTGGGCTACTTGTCCTTTTTGTCCATATTACCCAATATGTGTTAAATGCTCTACCATTTATCATCTGCACTATTATGTGACAAGTCCCAGTCAATAGGGAAGTAAATATCTCCCATTATGACCACTGTACCCGGCTGTGCAGCTGAACTTCTATCTCCTCGGTGATGTTAGGGGGTCTATAGATTACACCAAGTATTATTTTCAGAGTTTATTTCCCTTTATAATTCCACCCATAAGGTTTCAATGCCACTGTCCTCACCCACAATTGCCTCTTTAACACTCACATTCATATCACTCCTCACATACAGACCCACACCACCGTCTTTTCTATTGGCCCTGTCTTTCTTAAGAGTATAAAACCCTGAATATTAACATCCCTGCCATGTGAAGAGTCTAGCCATGTTTCAGCCACACCAACTACATCTATGTGTTCCTCTTGTACCATATACGCCAGTTCCCCCATTTTGCTTTTTAGACTTCTGACATTTGTGAACATACATTTTAAGTTAATATATAATTTTCAACCTTCAGTTTCTGAAACGTGAATTCCTAAGATTTTATGGTTACCTTGGTTTTTATTGTTGGTTTGAAGACATTTTGAACAGGTATAAATTACCAGCAGCTTTGTTTTTCATGGATGTACTAAACACTTATTCCTAGTCACCTCCCTACTTTCCTCACAAACCCCAGCCCCTACTAAATTCCCACTGCCTCTCCCCTATTTACCACTCACTTTCTATTTTATATACCCCCATATTGATATGACTTTATCCACGGTTAAAATCTCCTCCAGTCACCTATCCATTCTTTCCCCCGGCAAAGCTGTAACCTCCCCATTAAGTTGCAGTCCATCAATACTATAAATGCTGTATCTGACTGGGAAGTCAGCCCAATTCTTCATGAACCCAAAGCCCTTCATTCTGCCCCTTTTTCTGAGCCACTTATTTAACTCCCTAAGCTCTGGCTTTCATTCTAGTGAAGTTCATTGCACTGGTAATAGTTCTGAAAAGACTACCTTGAAGGTCCTGGACTTCTCTCCTACGTAGATCCCTTAAATCATGTTTAAGGACCTTCCATCTTCCCCTGACTTTGTCATTGGTACAATGTGTACCATTACCGGCAGGTCTTCCACAGCCAAACCCAGCAATATGTCTATCTGAGCTGCAATATGCCAAACCCAAGCACCTAGAAGACAACACACTGTTTGGCATTCACGGTCTTCATGACCAACGACCCTGTCTGTCTGCCTAATAATGAAGATCCCTAACACCAGCACCTGCCTGACCTTTGCTGCACTCGTCTTCCCATGTTTCCTACAGCGGTCATCCTCCTGGTTTCTAGGAGCAGAGTCCTGCTGCAGTGTAGCTGGCCCTGGGCTTGCGTCCCTAATATCAGCCAAACAGGCATATTTACTAGGGTGTTCCAGCTCAGGACTAGCCTGCCTGGCAATTTTCCCCATGCCCGTTCTCCTGTTACCCAGCTGCTGACCCCATAGTCCTGATCTTGCCCTTCTCCACCCATGTCCATTTCGCTGACTCTAGCCACTGTCTGCACCATGAAGTTTAAACCTCTTTCCAGGTTTGCAATGGTTCTGCGAGTCACAAGCTGCGCATTTACAGTAGATCCAAGATCTAGGCTTCCAAATATGCAACATGCATCTACTGCAAATGTTTTCACCCTCAAACGGCTCTTCAAGGCAGGCATACATTGCACAGGACACACACTTAGTAGCATTGTTGATGGAGCACATGTTTAAATGGAGATGAACAGTAAGGGAAAAAACTGAATACATATGAATTTAAATTTAAACCCACGCCTCTTTCTAGAATCATGTAAACAATGTAAAAAGAATAAAAATCTACTAAACCATGCTTCCTATATCCTTTTATTGAACTATGCACTTATCTGTCCTGTGCACTTTACTGTACTGTTGATCCAGATGAAAAACCTCTCTGGACTCACAAGTCTCGCTTGCAGTCTCTGTGGCTTGAAGCTCAGACAGCAATTGGGCCACAGGGTGTGATAAAATCAGGTATTTTTTTCACCTTTCGCAGAAAGCTTTAATTCATACGACAGACAGAAAATTATAGACAATTATAACACATAATAGACACAAAGGTTTGTTAACCAATCAACCTGTGCTTGTGTATGTATTGCTGTGTAATTTGTACCCTCAGTACCTACTATACTCTACTGCTATTTGACAGGAAAGGTAGAAATCCCACAAATAAATACATTTAAAGGGCAGAATACATTTTGCTTTTGAGCTTTATAAAGGCCTGCCTAATATCTCTATTACTCAGACTGTAGATCACAGGATTGAGGAGCGGAGTCACTACAGTGTAGAACAGGGAGAGGATTTTCTTTACACTTTTCTTATTTGGAAATAAATAGATACTTAGAAGTGACCCGTAATATAAAGACACCACGGCCAGGTGAGAGCTGCAGGTGGAGAAGGTCTTCTGCCTCCCGGTCACAGATGGGATCTTCAGTATGGTGATAATAATATACACATATGAGACCAGAATCACAATAAATGGACAAACTCCTAACGGTACGGCCAATATCATGTCTTCTAGCTTCAGAAGAAATGGGTCTGAGCAGGAAAGTTCAAGTAACGGATCGAAATCACAGAAGAAATGGTCAATAACGTTTGGTCCACAGAACCACAAGTAACTCATGCTTACTGAAAGAGCCAATATAACAGCAAAAATAATCACCCAACACAACAGAACAGCATTTATACAAAACGTGAGGTCCATGACCATGGCATAATGTAGAGGGTTACAGATGGCCTGATACCGGTCATAGGACATAACACTCAGAAGAAGACTTTCTGAAGATTCTGAGGCCGAAAAAAAATAAAATTGAATCCAACATCTAATAAAAGACACAAAAATCCTGTCATACAACACAGTGTGGAGCATGTTGGGTATGATGGTGGTGGAGAGCAGAATATCTGTGAAGGAGAGCTGTGTGAGGAAGAAGTACATGGGAGAGTGGAGAGATCTGCTGGAGGACACCACCAGAATGATGAGGAGGTTTCCACATACAGTCACACAGAAGATGACCAGAAGTAGGAGAAAGAAACAAATCCTAAAACTTTGGAGATTTTGAAATCCCAAGAGCAGGATCTCAGTCACCGCGCTGGAATTTCTGTACTGCATAGTCAGGAAATAGATTTCTCAGTAGAAATTAAAACTGTGAAACAAGTAAATAATGGAATTTCTTCTCTGTAGCTCACAAGTGTGAAAGAGCTGTGATCGGGTCATATGGACAATTGTCTTTATTCTCTCTGGATTTTTATCAAAATGATTTTTTGGATTTTATCAAAAATTTTATCAAAATTTGATTACTTTAAAAAGCTTTTAATAATGTAGAAAAATAGTTTTTATGTCAATACCGCTTATTTTTATTTAAAACTAGTTAATGATCCTGGGGGAAAAAATAATACAGTGTAACATATTATAAGGAAACATAAGAAGGAATTACATCTAAATATATCAATTATATATACAATCGCTAAAGACATATAAAAATATAAAATACACAATGAAAGCATTACATAATAAAACATATTTTTTTCAGAATAAAACTATTCTAAATGAGAAAAGAACAGAACACCCAAAAAATAACTACATTTTTGTTCCTTAAAATGTCAGAGCAGAGGAGAATAAATCACCTGTATATATTTCTGGTAGGAAGTAAATAATATACATTGATTTGTGAATCTGAGAATGAAATATTTCAATTCTTCTTTGTGTCTGAGATATAGACAAGACATAAGGCTATTTCTTGGTGATCCTATTATAGTTGAAACATTACAAAAACAAGTGACGTCACAAAGCCGGGGAGATTTCACAGATGGTCTCTGTTGGGAACATTTAAGAATATGAAACAACACATGAAATTATAGAATTATCCACAGATAAGAAAAACTTTGACTTGACTTTTTCAATGGTTTTTGTTGTGTTAATAGAAAGTTTGATAAGGCAGTTCTAAAATGCATTCCCTACTCCACATTATTATCTAACAGTATCTAACTACACTGACCAATAATACTGAACACTTAAAAAACCCAAGGAAGTAAGAATTCAATTTTGGTTTTAAATAGAAGGCCACACTGGTTCATTAATATGAGATATGAAACCTATTTTAGATCTGTGACAGTCCATATCTTGGTACCCTGCCAATTAAGTGCTGGAAGGTGCCATGGCTATGCCCCCTTTAGAAATAAGCAAATTTCTTCACTTTCATTTTTGCTCCGATTCTCTAAATTAAATAAAATAAATAAATGGTTTGGGCTCGAATTTAAGATGAGTGAAGCACTTGACGTTTTGTTTGGTTCACGTTCACTGAATTTTTAAAAAGGTATGGTTCAGGGCCAAAAATGATTCAGACTAAACCAAAGTTGCTCCAATTGCCCTCAAATTGGTAAATAGTCCCCTCCTGTCTCACCGGACTCTTTTCATTTTTTTTTTATGCATTTTTCCCCTCCCCCCTTTGCAATTTATGAAACATAATGACAGGAATAGTAAACGATATCTCAGTGACATGGACATACATAGCTGTGGGGAAATGCACATTTGCAGCATTAACAAACAAAGTTTTTAGTATCACACCTCATGAGCACACTTTTTCATATTCCAAAGCTTCCAAAAATTGTACTTTATTGGAGGCAGATGATGTTTAAATACACACAGTGTTATGGGATAAAAAAAAATATTAACAAAAAAGTGGCTGGGGGATCAAGCATTTAAAAATTCTGCCTTGACAGGGTCAGAATGCTTCCCGTATGACACACACAAATGTTGATTGTTAGAAGAAAAGGTGGCTCATTATGAATGAACCTAAAATAATTCTGCCTTGCAATTGGGAGCAGAAGCTGTGCAGTGTGGATGTGGAGAAGGTAGAGTAATAAGAGGCATGTGGACGCAATAGTAACGACAGCAGAAGCAGCATGGCATAGAACATAAAGGACAGTAGAACAGTAGAATAGCTGTCCAGTAGTAGTAGTAGTACTAATAGTTGGTGTAGTACTGGCAGGTGCATTGATTGCATTAATGGTGGTGGCAGTAGGAGATTAGCAGTGGCAGCAGGAGCCATATGGTACATGTTGGCAAAAATGCAGCAGCATGATGGAGGCAGCAGCAGCCTTACACAAGATAATGGCTGGCAGGCAGTGCTATGATGGTGGTAGTGGCACGATGGGACAGTAGCAGCCGTAGCAAAAATTATGGCAGGCAGGTCACTGGAGTAGCATAATGGAGGTGGTGTCAGCAGCTGTACAGAACATGATGGTTTGCAGATCATAGAGATGAGCAAATTTCTCAAAAATTCAATTTGGACTGTTCGCCAAATTTCCCTAAATGATTTGATTGGATCTGATTTTATTTGTGACAAAGTGTGTTAACAAAACAGCTACTTTGTGGCTGCAGAGAGTCTGTATAGTGTTGTAGAACACTCTGCATTGCAGAAAAATGCATAGGGAGTCTGTTGTAAGAGTGAAACAGTACGGTGAGTCAGTATTAGAGGCAGATGAAAGGTGCCACTCTTAGAATCACTTTACAGTTCATTATTTGGGCCAAAAATGGCCAAATAACTCAAGTTGTAAATCAGCCTCAATGTTAGCGTTAGGTATAAAGAACCATGCAGAGGCCCTAGATCCTACTATAGCATGAAAGAGTGGACTCCTTTTACACCGTTATCATCTTATTCCACATAGATTTCTACAGAACCTGTTCTGTTACACAGTGAAACAAGTAGTGGCCCCCTGACAGAGTGGACAGGATGTCAGCAGTGAGTTTGTGTTGACGTCACTGTTTATTTTTCCTTCTTCAGACCAGTCACAAAACAACCTCAAAATCTGGATCCTGTCTTTTGAGCATCCGCCTTCACATGGTCAGCATTTGGTCAGTAATCCATCAATATTGCTAAGGCCAAAAAAAACAGGAGTTGGTCCAAAACAGAGATCACAAGTGAATGGAATATTTTAATGTCTTCTGTGCTTTGTACCCACTCCGGCTTTTGGCTACCAAATCATGAGTCAATCATGATGCAAAATAGGGACCATACGATACAGGATTTGTTGTCACTCTCATTTTTCCATCCTTCTAACAGATCAAAAGAAAGGTGAAAAAAATGGTGATGTCAGCATGGCCAAACAAGGACAATATTGTCCTTGTGATAAAGTGGGGAGAGTGGCAACCACATGAGGAGTCAAACAAAGTGGCCTAGTAACATTATTCGGAGGGTAGCAACTGTGTGAGGAGTCAACACAATGGCACAGTCATATAGTGGTGAGGTGGCAACAGCATGAGGAGTCAATACAGTGGCCCATTGACAGAGGGGCATGGTGGAATCAGCATGAGGAGTCAACACACTGGCCTGTTGACAGAGTGATGAGGTGGCAACAGCAAGAGGAGTTAACACAGCAGCCCAGTCACAGAGTAGTAAGGGGACAACAGCATGATGAGTCAACAGAGTGGTATATTCACAAAGTGGTGTGGGTGGCAACATCATGAGGAGTCAACACAGTGGAACAATAACAAAGTGGTGAGGGTGGCAACATCATGAGGGTAAACACAGTGCCCCAGTCACAGAGTGCTGAGATGGCAACAGCATGAGGAGTCAACACAGTGGCCTACTGACAGGGTGCTGAGTTGGCAACAGCAAAAGGGGGGAGGGGGTGCTTTGGGGGGCAAAAGCAGTGACAGTAACGGCACAAGTTGATGGGTGGCAGTATGAGCACATGGCAGCAGGTGTTTGGCATTAGACTGGTGGCTGCATCCAAATAGATGGTGAAGCATGTGTCCAGAAGAAATGTTTTTTTTTTTTTAATAATTGTGGTGTGGCACTCAGAATGGTGTAGTCTGATGTGTCAGGCACTGGCATGCGAAAAACCCGGGCTTATCCATGCCTGATTCAAATTCACAAAATCCACATTTTTTGTGGAAAGGTGAGTTCTTCTTGGGGTAACTATGCCCCCAGCCTCACTAAACACCCGCTCTGAAGTTTGTCCAGGGCAAACTCGGCCAAGTTGTGGCCCAAAATTAAGTTTGGCTGCCCAGTAGTTCAGGGGATCTTCAATTTGGGATGGCAGTGTGCAGTTCAAATTTGCCACCATCTGCTTCTTCTGGTTCTGCTCCATGTCTTGCTGCTTCTGCTGCTGGTGGGTGATTTTTTTCACTAGGTGGGTGAAGAAAAGTGCTTAGCAGAGACTCTAGACTTAAGTTGCTGCTGATGGAGCTGGAACTGCTCTTGCCCCCCAACCGTCTGCAGCCAGCTATGGCAATGGAATTTGAGCACAGAGGGCTTCCACCAGACCTTCGTGAGGATGGGTGATGGCTCACATGGGCAAGCAGTCAACTGACTACATAGAATGTCTCAATAGTAGTTGAGTTCATCCTCCCTCTCATCGGTTGTAAAAATGGCCCCCATTTTGGAGTAGCGAGGGTCTAACATGGTGGAGAGCCAGTAGTCATCCCTCTGCCAAATTGTTACAATTCGGTCGTCACTACGGAAGCAACCGAGCATGCATCGGGTCATTTGCACAAGGGTCTTGGAGGGACTCCCTGCCTCCATCTCCACTACACACTGCCACTGTGTCTCGGGGTCATCCGACTGGTTTGCCTCATTGCCCTCTTACTCCTCTTGCACCTCCTTTCCTGTCACTTGTGCAGAAAACTCCCATTTATATCCTCTTCCAGTTCAGCCCTCACAGGACCAGGTGGCCATGAGATGTAGGCGCCATATCTGCTGCCCCCGGACAGCCAGATTTAGCAGCATCTTTTCCAGGATGTGAAGCAGTGGAATGACTTTCTTCATCCCATAGTCCTGGTGTAGTCCTGACAAATAAAGTGGCCTCCTCAAAGGTCTGAGTAAACTGCAGGTGTCACCCATGAGCTGCCACTGGCAAAGTTATACAGGGGAATGTTCCTGTCCGCCTGCATCATCAAGAAGTTGTTTATGGCCTTCCTCTGGTCATACAGTTTTTCCAATAGCTGGAGGGTGAAGTTCCAACTGGTGGAAACATTGCATATAAGGTTATGGTTATGGAATGCCATTCTGCCTTTGCAACTCAAGAAGGGTGTGTTTTGCAATGTAAGAGTTCCTGAAGTGCATGCAGTTTCCTGGCCATTTTCAGGATGTGTTGCAGATTTACAACCAGATTAAAGACGTACAACATGCAGGGTGCATGGCTCAGCCCTCTTTGTTGCAGTGCCGACACAATGTTCTTCCCATTGTCGATGACCATGGTTCCGATTTTCAGCTGACGAGGAGACAGCCAGGATTCGATGTCTTGATGGAGTACGCGGAGCAGTTCCTCTTCTGTGTGACTCGCCCAGGCAAACTACACTGTGTGCAGAATTATTAGGCAAGTTGTATTTGAGAGGATTCTTTTTATTATTGAACAACAACTATGTTCTCAATCAACCCAAAAGACTCATAAATATCAAAGCTTAATATTTTTGGAAGTTGGAGTGGTTTTTTTTAGATTTGGCTATCTTAGGAGTATATCTGTTTGTGCAGGTAACTATTACTGTGCATAATTATTAGGCAACTTAATAAAAACCAAATATATACCCATGTCACTTGTTTATTTTCACCAGGTAAACCAATATAACAACACAAAATTTAGAAATAAACATTGACTGACATTCAAAAACAAAAGCAGAAAAAAAATCAGTGACCAATATAGCCACCTTTCTTTACGATGATACTCAAAATCCTTCCATCCATAGATTCTGTCAGTTGCTTGATCTGTATATGATCAACATTGTGTGCAGCAGCCACCACAGCCTCCCAGACACTGTTCCGAGAGGTGTACTGTTTTCCCTCCCTGTAGATCTCACATTTTATGAGGGACCACAGGTTCTCTATGGGGTTCAGATTAGGTGAACAAGGGTACCATGTCATTATTTTTTTCTTCATTTAGACCTTTACTGGCCAGCCACGCTGTGGAGTATTTGGATGCACATGATGGAGCATTGTCCTGCATGAAAATCATGTTTTTCCTGAACGATATTGACTTCTTCCTGTACCACTGCTTGAAGAAGGTGTCTTCCAGAAACTGGCAGTAGGTCTGGGAGTTGAGCTTCATTTCATCCTCAACCCGAAAAGGTCCCACAAGTTCATCTTTGATGATACCAGCCCATACCAGTACTCCACCTCCACCTCCACCTTGCTGAGTCTGAGTCGGAGTGGAGCTCTCTGCTCTTTACTGATCCAGCCTTGGGCCCATCCATCTGGCCCATCAAGAGTCACTCTTATTTCATCAGTCCATAAAACCTTAGAAAAATCAGTCTTAAGATATTTCTTGTCCCAGTCTTGACATTTTATGTTATGTTTCTTGTTCAAAGGTGGTCGTTTTTCAGCCTTCCTTACCTTGGCCATGTCGCTGAGTAACGCACACCTTGTGCTTTTTAATACTCGAGTAACGTTGCGGCTTTGAAATATGGCAAAACTGGTGGCAAATGGCATCTTGGCAGCTTCACGCTTGATTTTCCTCAATTCATGGGCAGTTATTTTGCGCCTTTTTTTTCTTGCGACCCTGTTGGCTATTTGCCATGAAATGCTTGATTGTTTGGTGATCGCGCTTCAAAAGTTTGGCAATTTCAAGACTGCTGCATCCCTCTGCAAGACATCTCACAATTTTTGACTTTTCAGAGTCCGTAAAATCTCTATTCTGACCCATTTTGCCAAAGGAAAGGAAGTTGCCTAATAATTAAGCACACCTTAAATAGGGTGTTGATGTCATTAGACCACAACCCTCCTCATTACAGAGATGCACATCACCTGATTTACTTAACAACATGTATAAAAAGGATGATGTGATCAAAATATTCATTTGCCTAATAATTCTGCACACAGTGTAGGTTCAGAACAGAGTAGCACCGCCGTGCCCTGCACACTTGGCATGCTAGAGTAGCACTCCTAATTGTGCCTGCAGCAGAGGCTGAGGACAAGGTGAAGGATCATGAGACAATGGAGGACATTGCTCAGGACACACAGCTTGGGAATGTAGAGGTGGCAATACCGTCAACAGGCCAAGTTGCTTGTTTGGCTGAGCAGGAACCACAATTACCCAGTGGGTCATAAAGGACATGTATCGTCCTTGACTGTAGTTAAAGCTTCACAAGTTGGCACTGCCATGAACTCTAGCAGCGGTCACTGGGTCATGCAGCGGTTTCTATATCAGGGTTTATAGAATATATGTTAGATGTGCACACTTCTTACCTGTTGTGCATGGACATGAAAATTTAAAGAAAAATCAGTAAAGGTGGATTGTTTTTTTTTTTAAAAATGATGGTTTATTATTGGGTTTACATCTATAACTTGTATTATGTTTGTTGCATAAATATTTAATAAGGTCCTAATTGTTGTATGATAGCTATTAAAAGATTGATCTTTTTAATGATAAACAATGATAGTCAAAACAAACAAAAAAAATATATATCTAGTAAAAATGAGAAGTAAAAAATAATAAAAAAATAATAATAAAAAAAAAATAATAAAAAAATAATAAAAAAAAAATGGTCAGAAAATAGTCCCAAATAAAAAAACAAAAAATACATGCATGTATAAAAATGTTTTGAAGAGTTTAAAAAAGATAAGATAATTCAGTACATTACCAGTATGGGGTTTTCAGGCAATAAGCCCCTCTGTTTTCAGGCAATAAGCCCCTTTATATTCAGGTAAAACCCTTTTGTTTGAAATGGAATTCAGCCGTTCTATGATGGTCTCAGCGTCCCACAACACGATGACAGGCAGGTGTGGTATGGGAGTGTGCTGAAAAATGGGCTGGAAGATGGTATTGTCAGTTCTTAGTTTATATGGATACTGGTACTTACAGTCTATATGTAAGTGGGCGAAATCGCGGCCTCCGTGGCGTCCCACGTGGGCACGCACTTTGCAGATGGATGATGCCGACTCCGCGTCCAGGCCGACAGCGCTGTAAATGTGGCCAATATTATTCCCTTCAGGTAATGCTGTATCAGCGCTGTGGATGTAGCGGGGGTATCCGACAGCTCTCCTCCGTAGTTTGATGTAATATTCAGCGTGCAATCAGTGCTGCAATGAATGCTGGAAATACTCAGACAGCGTACTGTCGATGTAATGATAAGCGGAGCTTTCCAGTAAATCACCGCAATTATGTGCTCTGTAGTTAGAACGTCAAAAAGGATTCCTCGTTGGGTGCGCACTAATGGTCTCTCCAGAATAGGTCCTGTTTCACCAAAGCGGTTTCTATATCAGGCTGTACCACTACATTAGTGCCACGGTTTTCCCAGGTCACTTTATGGTGACGCTGCATGTGCTGATGCAGGGCCGTGGTGCACCCTGTCCACGCTTCACCTTCTTCCCACAGATTCCGCAAATGGCCATACGGACATCCTCCAGCGGCTTGATAAAACATTGCCACACTGCCAATTATGGCAATTTCCCCCCACCACTCCATGCTGACTGCCTGCTACTGCTGCCTCCATAAACCCCTGCACCAATACTTCTTTCTGGACAGGTAGGATTTTGCATAGCAGGTGGTCCACTACAGATATGTTTGGCTCCCGACCTCTCACTGCTGCCATCCTGCTGACTCGTGGCCACGCCACCACCCTGCTGGCTCAGCTGCTGCCTCAAGCGCAAGCTGACACCCTCTTCTCCTCATGATGATGAAGCTCGCTCTTCACCCGGGTCGAACATGCAATCGGCTACATCATCCACTACTGTCTGCACTGATGTCACCCTCACCAGTCTCATGGCCACGTGACTGACCCCTGGTAACACCACCTCTCATGAGACTCTCATTATTGCTACTTGCCCACCTACTTGAGGAAGCAGGGGATCTCTCCTCCAGATCCTGGCTGGGCAGTAGCTCCTGACTGTATTCTAGAATCTTGATCTGAAAAGTGGAGCCGAGTCGACTACATACAATACTTCTCGAGCTGAGGGAACAGAAAATAAAAGAAAGAGGTGAAGGACAGGTGGGGGCCCAGAGCTTGTCCCCGGGCCATGCCAACGAAGCGTTGTGTCAAAGGAACCCACTAACTCCTGGTTGGGGGTGTCATTTGGGACAAAGTAGAAGACAGAGTCAACTATTCAAGTACCGCTGGGTTGCTGGTCAAGACACGACCACTAGATGACACTGGGAGCTCAGGCCTGTCGCTGTGACTGCTGCTGCCTCCCCCCTTCTTCTATTGCGACGTCAGCCTGCTCCAGAAACATTTTGGCCACTGCCTGTTCCCTTAGAAGGACCTATCACCTGCCTACCTGACAAACTGTCAATTAAAAGAAACTGCAAGGGTAAAAGAGCAATACTATCCGACTGCAATTTCACCCTACAAGCAAGGATGGATGGAAGTACTTAAATATTTGAACTAAATAAACCCCAAAACTGTTTGTATCAGACCGCAAATTCACCCCAGAAGCAAGGAATGTATTGCACTTTCAACCCAATAACAGATGCTAGGATTACTGCAATCACTGTTTAAAACAGCCTAAAATCTATAATAATTAATCACTTTTTAACCCCTATTAGTGCAGCAAGGTGCAATAGAATACATCCTATTACCTGGGCTTTACACTCTACTATTGGTCCCTGCTCTCTTTCTCTATAGTGTGGATAATGCCTCCCTATCCTTTCCCTACACAATGAATAATCTTTTACCTGAACTGCTTAACAGGTGTTTTTTTTTTGTTTTTTTTCTTTTATGAATAAAGTCTTTCCTAATCACTGTCCCTAGTGCCTACAATATCTCTCCCTGCACTAAGTTCACTGGAAAATGGCGGAGACCAGGCATTAGGAAGTTTTTTATACGGCTGACATCACAGGGGCTGGCTATCTACTGATTGGCTGGCTGCATGGCATTATGGGTGATCTTTCATTCCAGTGCTTCTTACTTTCACTTTGTAACATGTACTGCAGCTATTTTAGAAAAAAATGTGATTCGTTACCACGAAGCGTGAGGAAACTCGACTTCAGGGCGAATCAAATTTTTCCTGAAATTCAGATCAAATTCCACTTTGTCAACTTCTATTCACTAATCTCTAGTGATCAACACCAATACACAGGCCAGCATATAAAAGTATCTGTGAGGGATAACAAATTTTGGCCTAAATTTGTTTCCTTTTATTTCTGTCTTCAGACATTTCCATTTTTTTTCGGGGGGAGAGTGGGCTGTTGATTATATTCAAACATCATCAACAGAATATACACATGATTACTACAATATACAGGGTAGTGCAAAACATTATCTGAGAGGCCCATAAAAATCAGGGCTATGGAAGGATTCCAAATAAAAGACCCAGAGCCAGTATATGTGTAGTACCATCACCATCTATCCAGCCAGAAATAGTGGTAGTAGTAGTGGTATTAGTAGTGGTTTCAGAAAGGCGCAACTTTATTGTTGAGGAGAAAGAGCATGAGATTGTGGATTGGATGGCTCAGTCCTCCTCTCAGTCGTAGCAGGATGATGAGAAGGTGAATTTGGAGTGCGACACCATACCGTGGAGTCAGGGGTCACAGCATTCCTCCTGCTCCTCCTTGCAGCCCCAGAGCAGGATTTCAGTGGATTCCTCTCAGTCTTCACTGCCCCATCCTAACGGGGCACCTTCCTTTTTCCTAAGAAGTGGCAAGAAAACCCCACCAAGCCCTATAGCAGATAGTCAAGAGAGTCTTCCTGTTGACAAATTGTGTGATAGCTGTCACCGTTTGAGATCCCCTGAGGAGGAGTTTAGGGAGGAGGCTGGTGACCCCATGCATACCTGTATTGATTTTGGTTTTAACAGCGGCACCTGTACCCATGGCATTGCCGGAGAGGACAACGACAGTGGCAGTCGAGAAAAATGCACACAAGGGAAGAGGGGCAAAAGAACACACCATGATATCTCACAGTCTGATAAAAGCAGCAGGGAGGGTTAGGACTCCGATGGAGGCAACATCAGTGCAGAAGGGTGGTGGTGGCAGCAATAAAGAGTAGAGGCTATGTACAGTACCTTCCAAAGAACAGCCAGGGCCATGTCTGCTTTGGCATCTGATGATGCTGCTGACACTGTGGGTGGGTTAAGCTCACAATGTGCCAGAGCTAAGCCCAGCTTGGCTCCCTGTTGCTGTATGCGAGCAACTCCTGTATGGTGCTTTTTCTTCACAAGGCGGGCATACAAAACCACAGCCGTGTGCAAGATCAGATTGAAATAAAATGTGGCTGTTCAAACACAATTATAGGTACCAGAGGTCTATTGTACCACATGAGGTGTCATCACCGAATCCTTTCAGAAAATACAACTGGCCAGCATTCCCAGTCAGAAGAAGTATGTCCTCCTTCTCCTGGTCCTCTTTGTGGATGTATGGACGCGACATTATGAGACATCTATAACAGAATGTTTGGGCATGGAAAAACTTTTCTCCACCAGCTCTTAGCTAGTCTACAAGCTGAACCCCAACATGGCCATGTTCCTGACAGTGCTCTCATTGCAGTACCATTGTAACAGTGCCTTGTATTCTCACGTGGAGGAGAATGCAGGCCACTCATCACAATTTGCACTGTGCAGCATGCTGCACTCCACAGTGAACACCTGGAGCAGTTGTTATGATTAGGGACAGTACTTGTCTTGTACGGACCAATGGGTAAATATTTTCTCCAGCAGTGGAGAGGCAGGACCTCAGCAACATGCCCAGGTCCTTTTCACCCCCTCCCACCATACTGTCAAGCTGTCTCCCACAGCAGGCACTTATACGCCTCCACCACCTCCTCCACCAGGGACAAGGTCCCGTCCCAAACAACAGCAGGGCAGAGTCACTCACCCTACCTCTCCTTCCTATCAGATGTACCAAGCAAAATGCTGTCACTGAGACGTAGTTGGTCGGCACTCCTGTGTCCTGTGTCTAATGAGGAGATGGTGCTCTGTGATAAGGTAGTCACACGTTTTCTTAAAGGAACCACGGCACTCAAAAAAGTGTTATTTTGTCTATTAGTGCAGTTTATTCAATCCATCCACATTTATATTAACAATAACACTGGGCCAACGTTTCGGTCATACCTGACCTTGATTACGGCCGTAGTGTAGAAGGCATGAGGAATGAGGGATGGTTGTCACCACTAATAGACAAAATACCACTTTTGTGAGTGCCGTGGTTCCTTTAAGAAAGCAAAATGCTGTCGTGCTGTGTTGGGGATGATTGGCCTGGGCAAGAGTAGCCACACCGGCGAGCAGTTGGAGCTAAAGTACATCAAGTAGCAAACATTCTGCTAGATGTCACCCTGCCTACTTTAACTGGGCAAGTTGGTCAGCGACAATAGCCACAACATCCTGGCCACCCTGAACCTGGGGGAAATAACACATGCTCCCTGCATGGTCTCTCAAAAATGCACTGGCTTGCACAAGGTGCTGCAGGTCTAGGAGACTCTCCCTCTTTTCAGCCAGTCTCATGTGGTGAAGAACGTTCTCCTGGACTTGCAGTGTCACAATAGTCTCCAGCTACACCGCTTAATCTGTGATGTTCCAACTCACTGAAATTCAATATTGCACATGATTAAGCATTTGTATGAGCAGCAGGTCGGGCACTGTCAGTTCATACCATTCATACTGCAGTTGTCTCCCATCCTCCTCATATGTATTTTGAAGAGATGCTGACGCTCATGCAACAGATCGCAACAAAGGAGAAGGAAGAAGAATTACTAACGCATCTTGCTGTCTGACCTGAAGCTGTTGGGGACCCAAAATGAGAAACTCCCATAGGAGAGGAGGAGGAGGTGCTTCCACTTACCTGGAGACACTGTGTACACAGTATGGCGTCAGTGTGTCTGAAATGGCTGCCCCTCTCTACCCCACCACAGAGTCACCTCCCTCCCACTGCCACAAGCAGCAGAACCCACAGCAGCAGCAGTCATTTCAGTTTCCTCAACATGATGGGCCGCGCCAGGCTGAGGCCAGTCAGCACGTCGACAGCTCCCACCTCAACACCCAGATTCAGGCCTACATAAACTCTGGCCAGTCTCTGATGCATACCCTGTTGCCTGAACCCATGGACTTCTGGGCAGGCAGACTTGAACAGTTGCCCAAACTAGCGCAGCATGCTCTCTTTCTTCTTTTTTGCTCTTCCTCCAGTGTCATCTCGGAGAGAGTTTTCAGTTCCACCCAAAAGGACCAGTGTTCAAAACATCACTTTTGTCAAAATGAACCAAGCCTGGATTGGGGAGAATTTTAACACTCCTCCGGTTGAGGCCGATGAATAGATTTGGCCTTGCTAATATTACCCAATCTTGCCATTGTTGCTGCCTGCCTGATTCTGTCATGTTGCTGTCACCATCATGCCAGTGCTGCGATCTGCTGACCATCATGTTCTCTATGGTTATTGCCTATGGTCATTAAAAATAAACAAAAATACATAACAAGTTTTCCTAGGAGGCATTTTGTGCAACTGGAACTCCCTATGATAGAAATACCTATTCTTGTCTGCAAAACCTTGAATATTAACATCCTGGTTGTGTGAATAGTCTAGCCATGTCTCAGCCACATCAACTACATCTATACCTCTAGTCTCATAGAAGCCAGTTCCCCCATTTTGCTTGCTAGACTTCTGACATTTGTGAACATACATTTTAAGTTAATATATTATTTTCAACATTTAGATCCTAGAATGTGAATTTATAAGATTCTGTGGTTACTTTGGTTTTTATTATTGGTTTGTAACAGGTTTAAATTACCAGCAGCTCAGTTTTTTTATGGATTTATTTCAAGTCTCCTCCCTACTTTCCTCACAAACCCTTTCCCCCACTAAATCCCCACTGCCTCTCCCCTATTTACTACTTACTTTCTACTTTCTTTACCACCATATTGGTATGAACTGATCCTAGTTTAAAAGCTCTTCCAGTCATCTATCCATTATTCCCCCAGCAAAACTGTAACCTCCCCATTAAGTTGCAGTCCATCCCTATTGTAAATGCGGTATCTGACAGAGAAGTTGGCCCAATTCTCCATGAAACCAAACCCTCCCTTCTTGCACCAGCTTCTGAGACTCTTATTTGACTCCCTCAGCCCCGCTTTCTTTCTAGTAAAGTTCATGGCACTGGAAATAGTTCTGAAAACACTACCTTGGAGGTCCTGGATTTGAGCTTTGGTTCTAGTTCCCTAAAATAATTTTTAAGGACCTTCCATCTTCCCCTGACTTTTTCATTGGTGCCAATGTGTACCATGGCCGCCGGGTCTTCCCCAGCCCCACCCAGCAATCTATCTATCCGAGCCACAATATGCCAAACCCGAGCACCCGGAAGACAAGACACTGTTGGGCAGGAGCGGATTGGAAACCTAAAGTGGCCCTGGAAAAAAAATAGCTAAAAGTGGCCCCATTTGGTAGGAGGGCCTAAATTGACATGAGGCGGAGCAACAAAAGTAGGGGGGGGGGGTATCAATATCTTGCCCCAAAAGCTATCCCTCCAAGTTGGCCATCAATAGCCGCCATTTTCTCTCCTCCTCTTATAGTTGAATTCAGGAGTTCCTGTCACTGGCCAGGTACATGAGTAACCACTGATAGCTTATTCTTTACCCAGCCAGTAGCAGAGATGGGGGCTTGGGCGGCCCTCTGGAGATTGGCCCACCGGGAAATTTCCCTGTAATGTCTATGGCCAATCCACCCCTGCTGTTGGGCATTCACGGTCTTGATGACAGACGACCCTGTCTGTACAACTAATAATGGAGTCCCCTAACACCAGCACCTGCCTAAACTTTGCTGCACTTCTCTTCCCTTGCTTTCTACAGCAGTCATCCTCCTGGTTTCTAGGAGCAGAGCCTTGCTGAAGTGTTGCTGGCCCTGGGCTTGTGTCTCTAATATCAGCCAAACAGGTATATTTATTATGGTGCTGCAGCTCAGAACTAACCTGCCTGGTAAATTTCCATCTGCTCCTTCTTCTGCAACCCAGCTGCTGACCCTATAGTCCTGATTTTGCTCTCCTCCTCCCACCTCCCTTTCACTGACTCTAGCCAGTGCCTGCACAGTGAGGTCTAAACCTCTCTCCAGGTCTGCAATGGTTCTGCAAGTCACAAGCTGCACATTTAGAGTCAAAATCTAGGCTTCCAAAAATGCAGCATGCTTTCATCTAGTGCAAATGTATTCACCTTCAAATGGCTCTTCAAGGCAAGCATACATTGCATAGGATACACGCTTAGTTGAATTGTCAATGAAGATGAACAAGGAAAAAGAATTAAAAAAAAAAAAAAAAGAATAAATATGAATTTTAATTTAAACCCCTGACTACTGTAATTGGGGGCCTTGGTAGAATCACGTGGACAATGAATAAGGAAATATGTCCTTCTGTTGAACTACGCACTTATCTGTCCCTTGCCCTTTACTGTACCATTGATCCAGATGTAATACCTCTCTTCACTCTCAAACTTCACTTGCGGTCTCTGTGGCTTGAAGCTCAGGCCAACATGTTCATAGTCCACCTGAGGAAAGTAATTCATGGAAAAACATTCACTTCATTCATGAAAATAGTGAGTGTATGGTGTAATACTCCAACACATAATAGTCACAAAGGTTTTTTAATCAAACAACCTCTTTAGTATGTATTGCTGTGTAATTTGTACCCTCAGTACCTACTGTACTCTACTGTTCTGCTTGACAGGAAAGGTAGAAATCCTACAAGGAAATACATTTAAAGGGCAGAAGACATTTTACTCTTGAGCTTCTTGAAGGCCTGCCTAATGTCTCTATTACTCAGACTGTAGATCACAGGATTGAGGAGCGGAGTCACTACAGTGTAGAACAGGGAGAGGGTTTTCTTTACACTTTTCTTATTTGGAAATAAATAGATACTTAGAAGTGACCCGTAATATAAAGACACCACGGCCAGGTGAGAGCTGCAGGTGGAGAAGGTCTTCTGCCTCCCGGTCACAGATGGGATCTTCAGTATGGTGATAATAATATAAACATATGAGACCAGAATCACAGTGAATGGACATAGTACATATGGTATGGCCAATATCATGTCTTCTAGCTTCAGAAGAAATGGGTCTGAGCAGGAAAGTTCAAGTAATGGATCAAAATCACAGAAGAAATGGTCAATGACATTTGGTCCACAGAACCACAAAAAATTCATTGTTACTGAAAGAGCCAATATAACAGCAAAAATCATCACCCAACACAAGAGAACGACTTTTATACAAAATGTGAGGTCCATGACCATATTGTAATGTAGAGGGTTACAGATGGCCTGATACCGGTCATAGGACATAACACTCAGAAGAAGACTTTCTGAAGATTCTGAGGCTGAAAAAAATAAAATTGAATCAAACAAAACTGCCTTCATACAACACAACTTGGAGCATGTTGGGTACAATGGTGGTGGAGAGTAGAATATCTGTGAAGGAGAGCTGTGTGAGGAAGAAGTACATGGGAGAGTGGAGAGATCTGCTGGAGGACACCACCAGAATAATGAGGAGGTTTCCACATACCGTCACACAGAAGATGGTCAGAAGAAGGAGAAAGACACAAATCCTAAAACTTTGTAAATTCTTAAATCCCAAGAGTAGGATCTCAGTCACCGCGCTGGAATTGCTGAACTGCATAGTCAGGAAATAGATTTCTCAGAAGAAAAGAAAAATGTAAAACAAGTAAATGATGAAATTTCTTCTCTGTAGCTCACTAGCGTGAAAGACCTGTGATCGGGTCATCTGAATGATGGTTTTTATTCTCCCTGGATTTTTATCAAAATGAGTACATTTAATAAGCTTATAATAATGTAGAAAAATAGTTTTTACCTCAATACTGCTTACTTTTATTTAAAACTAGTTAATGATCCTGAGGAAGAAAGAATGCAGTGTAACCTATTATAAGGAAACATGAGAATGAATTACATCTAAATATATTATTTATATAAACAATCGCTAAAGACATATAAAAATATAAAATACACAATGCAAAGCAGTACATGATAACACATTGTGCAGATATGTTAATATCATTTTTTTCAGAATACAACTATTCTAAATAAAAAAAAGAACAGAACATCCAAAAATAGATACATTTTTGTTCCTTAATATGTCAGAGCAGATGAGAATAAATCACCTATATACTTCTATGGTAGGAAACAAACAATATACATTGATTTGTAAATCTAAGATAGAAAGACCTGAATTCTTCTTTGTGTAACAGAGAAAAAAATAATAAATGTTCTCGTCTGAGATATAGACAAGACCTGAGGGTATTTCCAGGTGATCATTTTATAAATAAAACATTACAAAAAAAAAGTGACGTACCATGGCCGGGGAAATTTCACTGATGGTCTCTGCTGGGAACATTTCAGAATATGAAACAAGAAATGAATTAATAGAATTATCCACAGATGAAAAAATTTGACTTGACTTTTTCAATGGTTTTTGCTGTGTTAATGTAAAGTTTGATAAGACAGTACTAGAATGTATTTCCTCCCTCACACAGTTATATTATAGCTCATCTAATACACTGATCAATAATACTGAAAACTTCAAAAACCTGAAGAAAACAACTTTCACAAGGGTCTACATTCTACCGATCTATTATGTCAAAGGAAGTAAGAATTCAATTATGCTAAAGGTTTTAAAAGGAGTTGGCTTCCCACACATTTGGTGGCCATGAGACTCAGTCAAGGCCCCACTGGTTCATAAACATGAGATATGAAACCTAAGCACCATTTTTGAAATTCATTTTTGGTCCGAGTTGCTACATTTAAAAAAAAGAAATAAAAATGGTTTGGAAAGACTTTATCCTGAAAACAAACGATTAAGCAGTTCAGGGAAGAATCCAATTCAAAGTGTAGGGAAAGGATAGAGAGGCATCATCCACACTGTAGGGAGAGAGCAGGGACCAATAAGAGAGTGTAAAGCCTTGGTAATAGAAGCAATTACTATTACACCTTGCTGCACTAATTGGGATCCATATTGCTCTAATACTACTGTTTTTAGGTGGTTTGCACTATATGATGGCTCAGTAATTCCAGCAAATCTTGCCTGGTATTGGGGTGAAAGTGATGTGTCATACAGCCATTTGTGGGGTATATAAATAGAAAATATAAGTATGCCTTATTAGCCCTTCTGCAGGGAAATTACTTTGTGAAATAGCCATTTTGGGATGTATTAATAGGAAATATAAGTATGTCTTATTAGCCATTCTAGGTTGAATTTACATTGTGATACAGCCATTTTTGGGGTGTATTAATAGGAAATATAAGTATGTCTTATTAGCCATTTTGTGGTGAAATTACATTGCAATTAGAGATGAGTGAATCATCCAAAATTCGCTTCGGCGAATAATCGACGAATGTGTGAAATGATTTGTTCTTAATACTATTTTATTTCGTCGAATTTGCGTTAAAAAATATTCGTTGTTTTGCGAACATCCCTACACAAATTACGAACATACAGTCAGTTTTGTTAAAAGTACAATCAAACAGGAGTCAAAGGAGAATCAAACAGGGGGCAATACAAACTAAACAAGTGCCAACTAGTTCTCAGCCATCAGGTGCAGTCCATGTTGTGGCTCCCATAGGTCCTCCAGAGGTGTTCTTTAAATCAGCCATTAGAAGGGTTGCTCAGATGAGAGACCTCAAGTCCTCCTAGTTTGAGCTACTGCTGAATGAGATCAGAGGAGGCTCCTGCCACCTGTAGGCCAATCTCGCTGCCATGGTGGAACTGCCCTCTTCTTCCAGAAAGTCGGACTTGACCGGGTCAGGATGGTGGTCACGCTGGCACCTTTACTTATCCGGATTCATCTGCCAGGACAGCAGGGGTAAGGGCTTCTGGCTGCAACAGTTGAGGCAAGGTTGCACCCAGGGAAGAAGCCCCAGCTCTACTGGCTGCTGCTGGATTCCTCTTCCAGGGTAGTTGGTACTGGTGGATCACCGTGGACTGGAACGTAAACGATGAAGTCGTCAGCTGACCCAGATGAAAGGACTGTGATAGTGGTGGCACTGGCAGTCCAGGAATCAGAGGCTCCGGCTGTGGCTAAAACGGAGGATGCCATCTGGTGACTCCTGAAAGCAGTGAAGGGGACTTTGCCTGGTGGTTCCTCCGGTCAAACTTCAGGTGGTGATGCAGGGACCAGGGGCTTAGGTAATACGGTAACACTGGTAGCAAAGGGGCCTTTCAGGGATTCCATGGGGATGTATTCCAACTGATGCACCACATACAGGTTGTGACGGGATTGGGGCAGGTACGGCTGTTTCACTGACCTGCGGCCCATGAAGTACTCCTTGCCGTCCTCGTCATCCTCCAGGAATCCACAGCCTCACTCCACAAAAAAACACAGGATGGTTCTCTTTTGCAGCTCCAGTGTAGGGTCTCCTGGCCTTGGATGGTCCAGTACTTGGGCGACCCAGTCCTCCACTGCATTCTTGAAGTCCCATAGGGTCTGGGTGTGGGCCGTCACCGATGCTGGCACAATCGGGTTCTGACGAATGGAAGGTGTTGTTCTCCTTCTGGGCGGCGAAGTGGATGCTTCAGCCGCCTCTGCCGCACCAGCCGCGCCAGCCAGCAAGGCGAATGTGGAGTCAGGAGCCGGTGAGACTCTCTTGCACAGTCGTGCCACTCTGATCTCTGGAGTGGGCGGTGGTTCGGGTACTCGTCCCTAAAGACCATCTCTCCCCACTTTTGCTGAGGTCTGACTCTGGATCTTGTTCAACGCTGGCTTGAACTGGAGCGGAAGGCGAAACAATGAGGGAGGAGTCTTCACTCCCTATACTTGCAAATAGTTAATTCCCGGTGGGCCGGGCTGGTTTTTCCTGCTTCTGAGGGGGACGTATCTTCACTTTCCCACTCTTGCTGGGGCGTATCGTCATTTTCTCTCTTCGGGGGCAGAGGAGGAGGCAAGAAGAATGTGTATGTAGAGTACGTACAGTTAGCATTCAAAATTTTAAGAACATTTACGAATAATACGAAGTGAATCTGACAAAATCCGAATTCGCTTCGGCATAGGAAAAATGGAGGATTCGATACAAATCTACGAAGCGGCGAATAGATTCGCTCATCTCTAATTGCAATATAGCCGTTTTTGGAGTGTATTAATAGGAAATATAAGTATGCCTTATTAGCTGTTCTACGTTTAAATTACATTGTGAAACTACCATTTTTGGGGTGTATTAATAGGAAATATTAGTATGTTTTAATAGCCGTTCTGTGGTGAAATTATATTGTGAAAAAGCAATTTTTGGGTGCATTAATAAGAAATGTAAGTACGTCTTATTAGCAGTTCTGCGGGGAAATAGCACTGTAAAATAGACATTTTTGGGGTGTATTAATAGGAAATATAAGGATTTTCTATCATCCATTCTAGGTTGAATTTACATTGTGATACAGCCATTTTTGGGGTGTAGTAATAGGAAATGTAAATATGTCTTATTAGCCTTTTTAGGTTGAATTTACATTGTGATAACACTTTTTGGGGGTGTACTAATAGGAAATATAAGTATAAATATAAGTATAAATATAAGATCTGACCAAGGGGGCCCTCTGCACTCAAGTTTCACTGCCATAGCTGCTGGGGGGGGTTGGGGTTCAGGAGCAGTACTAGCTCCATCAGCAGCAACCTGACATGGAGCAGAACCTGAACCAGCAGGTGGAGGTATACTTGGACTGTACCCTGCCACGCCACATCGACAATCCCCTGGACTACTGGGCAGCCAAACTTGATTTGTGGCCGCAACTGGCTGAGTTTGCCATGGAAAAGCTTTCCTACCCAGTCAGCAGTGTGGCATCAGAGCGGATGTTTAGTGAGACAGGGGTCATAGATACCCCAAGGAGAACTCGCCTGTCCACCAAAAATGTGGAGAAATTGACCTTTGTGAAGATGAATCAGGCGTGGATCATCCATTTTTCCACACCCATACTTTGTCAAAAGAGACCTGTTTCTTCTGGCTACCTACTTCAGCTACCATTTTGATGCGGCCACTTGCCTGGCTAAGCTCCCCCCCATCTCCTCACTCTGTCACTGGTCTCCTCATGGTTCTGCCACCTCGCCACTCGGTGGTCTCCTCAAGTTGCTTCCACGTCAACAGTATGTTACTGGGCCACTCTGTGGCCTACTCATGCTGCTGTCACCTCACCACTCTGTGGACTCCTCATGATGCAAACTCACCACTCAATCACAGGGCCATTCAGTGGTCTCCTCATGCTGTTCCCACCTCACCACTCTGTGGTCTCATCATGCTGTTCCCACCCTCCCTACTACATTAAGGAGCCGCTATTTTTCCTTTTTGGCCTTGATGACATCACCATTTATTTTGCCCTTCTTCTGATCTGTCAGAAAGAGAGAAAAATAAGAAACACAACAGATTCTGTCTTCAGAACAGCTGTAAGGCCTATATGACATGGTCCGTATTTTGAATCAGGATTGGCTCATGATTAGGTACAGTAGCCAAAAGCAGTAGATACAAAACACAGAAGACATGCAAATATTCCATTCACTTCTCATCTCTAGAGATGACACTATTCGGGAGGTTCACCAAATTGTCCAAAAATTTTAGATCCAAATTTATTCATGATATATTGTGTTACTCTTAGAATCACTTCACACTTCACTTATTTAGTAAGATACAGGGCCACCACTGACCAAATAACTCAAATGTGAATTCAGCCTTAAATGTCAATGTGAGCGCCAAGAAGAAGCTCTCTCCTTTTACAATGTTGTTGAGTCCACATAGACTTCTACAGAACCTGTTCTGTTACACACTGAAACAAGCAGTGTCCTCATGACCGAGTGGTGAGGTGGCAACAGCATGGGGAGTCAATACAGTAGCCCAGTCACAGAGTGGTGAGGTTGGGAATCACTTGAGATATCGCATGAAGAGTCAACACAGTCACAGAGTGGTGAGGGTGGAAATCATATGAGAAATGGCATGAGGAATCGCCTGAGGAATCGCATGTGTCCTCAGCACAGTTGCCCAGTCACAGAGTGGGCCATGCTGATCCTCCTCCGGCTGCTTGATGAAAAATTCACACACCGCCGAGTATGGCAACACAGTGGCCCAGTCACAGAGAGGTGAGGGTGGGAATTGCATGAGGAATCGTATGAGATATCTCATGTGTCCTCAAAACAGTGGCCCAGTAACAGAGTGTTGAGGGTGGGAATCTCATGAGGAATTGCATAAAGAATCGCAACACAGTGGCCCAATCACAGAGTGGTGAAGTGGCAGCAGCATGAGGAGACCACAGAGTGGCCCACTGACACAGTGGGGAGGTGGTTGGCAATATGAGTACCAGCTGAAGATGGTGGGTGGCAGTAGGAACACCTGGCAGTAGGTGTGTGGGATCAGGTGAGTGGCCGCATCAGAATGGTAGTTGAAGTAGGTATCCAGAAGAAACAGATCTCTTTTGGCAAAGTTTGGGTGTGGCACAATGGATGATCAAGTCTGATGCATCAGGCACTGGTCTATTGAAATCCTGGCTGATCCACGCCTGATTCATCTTGATAAAGGTTAGTCTCTCCACATTTTGGGTGGACAGGCGAGTTCTCCTTGGGGTAGCTATGACCCCTGCCGCACTAAACACCCGCTCTGATGCCATATGATGCCACAAATTGCTCATCAGCGACTCTAGACTTAGGTTGCTGCTGAAAAAAATTGCTCGACAGTGACTCTAGACTTAAGTTGCTGCTGATGGAGCTGGTACTGCTCCTGCCCCCCACACACCCTCAGCAGCCATGGCAGTGGAACGTGAGAACAGAGCCCCCCAGGTCAGACCTGTGTAAGGATGGCCGTTGGCGCACATAGGCATCGGCCAACTGACTACATTCGATGTCTCTATAGTAGTTCAGTTTGTCCTCCCTCTCACCGGGTGGAAAAAAGACACCATTTTGGACCAGTACCAAG
This sequence comes from Rhinella marina, assembly GCA_900303285.1. Lineage (NCBI taxonomy): Eukaryota > Metazoa > Chordata > Amphibia > Anura > Bufonidae > Rhinella > Rhinella marina. The sequence continues at coordinate 44,879 of ONZH01012583.1, forward strand.
GTTCTAACATGGTGGAGAGCCAGTAGTTATCCCTCTGCTAAATGGTGACAATTCTGCTGTCACTACATAAGCGTGCATCGGGCCATTTGTGCAAGTGATCTCCACTGCATACTGCCACGGTGTGTCTAGGTCATTGGCCTCATCTTTTTCATTGGCTCCTCCTGCTCCTACTGTCTTGTCAACTGTGTAGAAAAAACACACATTTATCTACCATTGTTTGTGCTCGTATGTCCTCCTCCTCCAGTTCAGCCCCCACGGGGCTCATGTGGCTGTCAGATATAGGCATCACATCCCATGTCCCCTGGCCAGACAGATTTAGCAGCATCTGTTCCAGGACATGAAGCATTGGAAGGATGTTGTTCATGCCGTAGTCCTGGCGACTGACAAATAAAGTGGCCTCCTCAAAGGGCCCAAGAAAATGGCAGGTGTCACCCATGAGCTGCCACTGGCTAGCATTAAAGTTATACAGGGGAATACCTCTGTCTGCCTATATCATCAAGAAATTGTTTATGGCCTTTCTCTGTTCATATAGTCAGTCCAATATATGAAGGGTGAAGTTCCAACAGTTGGAAACGTTGCATATCAGCTGATGTTGAGGAATGCCATTCGGCCTTTACAGCTCAAGGAGGGGGTGCTTTGCAGTGTAAGAGTGGCTGAAGTGCATGCAAAGTTTCCTGGCCATTTTTAGGATGTCTTGCAGATGGGTGAAAGACTTCAGGAACCTCTTTACAATCAGACTAAACCGGTGCACCATCCAGGGTGCATAGCTCAACCCTCCTTGATGCAGTGCCAAAACCATGTTCTTCCCATTGTCAGTTACCATGGCCAAGCCAGGATTTAATTTCTTGATAGAGGACGTGGAGCAGTTCCTCCCCTGTGTGACTCCATTCACCCAGGCAAACTAGGTGCAGAACAGTGTGACACCGCCGTGACCTGCACATGTGGTATGCTGGAGGATCATTCTGAATTGTGGAGCATGAGGATGAGGAGGCAGAGATTGACATTGGCACAGGACCCTCAGTTTGAGAAGGTGGAGGTGGCAGCAGCATCACCTGCCCAAGTTGGCTTCACATGTTGGCACTGCCGTGAACTTCAGTGGACACCGACAGGCTAAAGGAGCGACCCACTTTCTGTTCAACATACCGGTGCAGAGCTGGTACTGCCTTTTTAACCAAAGAAATGACGGCTTAGGACTCTCCACTTTGGCTCAGTAAAAGCTATCAGTTCTCTGAAAGGTGCACCACTAGGAGAGGGAGGAACTGCAGCACCAGCAACTTGGCCAGGAGCGTACTGCTGTCTTTTTTTAATCGCTTTGGTGATCGACTGCTGACTAAATGAATGATGGGGAGTAGGAGGAGGAGCAGGAGCATAAGAACCAGTAGATGACGGGAAGGAAAGACAGCTCCCTTCAGTGGTGGAGCCTTGACTGTGGGAAAAGGAGTGCGGGCCACTGGGCGATGCAGCAGTCCACTCAATGTTGACACTGCATTTGTTGATGCAAGGCCATGGTGCAAACATTGGCACCTTGGCCATGCTTCACTTTCTGCCCACAGATTTGGCAGATGGCCATGTTTACTTCCTCCAGCAGCCTGATGAAAAACTTCTACACCGCCAAGTATGGCATGTTCCCCAAAACTTCCCACTCTGACTGCATGCTACCGCTGCCTCCGTGAACCCCTGCCCTGCTACTTTCTGGGCAGGTAGGCTCCTGCGAAGCGGGTACTCTAACCCTGGCACGTTTGGCTCCTGACCTCGCACTGCTTCCACCCTGCTGACTCACGGCCATGCTACCAGTCTGCTGGCTCAGCCATTGCCCCATGCTCAAGCTGCCACACTCTTCTCCTGATGATGATGAAGCCCCTTTTTCACCCGGCTCCCAAGTGCTATTGGCTACATCATCATCTACTACTGTCTGCACGTCACTGATGTCCCCCCCAACGGTCTCAGGGCTAGGTGCCTGACCGCTCACAAAATCAGCTCCCATGTGACACTCATTATTACTATTTGCCCATCTTCTGGTTGAAGCGGCTGGATATTTACTGCAGATCTTGGCAGGGCAGTAGCTGCTGACTATTCTATAGAAGCTTGTCCTTGCTAAAAAGTGGAGCCAAGCCTATGGCATATAATACTTCTCCAGCTGAGGGAACATAAAATGATGGCCATGCCATCTAAGCATCAACTTTTGGCTGGGGGTGTCTGATGTCACATGCGACAAAGTCGAAGACCACGTAAACCATTAAAGCACTGCTGGGTTGCTGGTCAAGACATGACTGCTAGATGACACTGGGATCTTAGGCCTCTTGCTGTGACTCCTGCTGCCACCTTCCCTTCTTCTGCTACTACTTCTGCCTGCGCCAGAAACATTTTGCCCACTGTCCATTCCCTTTGAAGGTCCTATCACATGTCTGACAGACTGCAAAATAAAATAATTCAATTAAATATAAATTAATACATCCCAAAAATGCCAGTATAATAAAGTTCACCACAGAACGACAAATAGATGTACGTAGATTTTATGTAAATAAACCCGCAAACAGGCTGTATCCAAAAAATGTTGCCAAAAAATGGCTAATAGATGATTCATCAATTCCTAAGGAAGAAACTCAGCAGTCACTGGGCAATTTGTGCAAAACAGGCTGTATCTCAAAACATGTTTACCATAGAACGGCTAATAGACATACTGTACTTAGATTTTATATAACTAAACCCCAGAACAGGCTGTACCCCCAAAAAATGTCACCACAGAATGGCTAATAGACAATTTGACAGTCCCTACGGAAGAAACTCATCAGTCAACGCACAATTTGCGCAAAACAGGCTGTATACTAATAAAATATCACCACAGAACGGCGAATGGATGTACTTATATTTCCTATAAATGCACAAAATGGCTGTATCACAAGGTAAGTTCATCACAGAACGACTAGTAAGACGTACTTGTATTTCTTATAAATACACCCCAAAAATGGCTTTCACAATGTAAGTTCACCGCAGAATGGCTAATAAGACATCCTTATTTTTCCTTTTTGTACACCCCAAAACTGGTTGTATCACACAGAACTTTCACTCCAATAACAAGCAAGGGTTACTGGAATTACTGTGCTATCATATAGTACAAACCTAAAAGCAGCAGTATAACAGCAATTTGTGCAGCAAGATATACAGTAATATAATTGCTCCTCTTAACCAGGCTGTATACTCTCCTATTGGACCCTGATCTCCTTTTATAGAGTAGCTGATGCCTCTCTAGCTGTTACCTACACTTTAAATGATCTTTCTATGAACATGTAAATCTTTTTTTTTTTTTTTTTTTGCAAAATACAGTTTTTCCTAACACTGTCCCTAGCACCTAGCGGATACAAAAGTCCTGCATGCACAACTTTTGTCTCCGCTCCAAAATCATCTTCTGAGCGGAAACCTAACGGATCCCATTATAGTCTATAGGGTCCTTAGGCTCTGTTCAGCTCAGTTATGTGCCAAATCCATCCTTTCCGTTCTTCTGCTCCTAAACGGAGCAGGAGAACGGAAGGGCTGAATGGTGATGTGAACGAGCCCTTAACAATCAAACTCAAATTTCTTAAATCATTGTGAAATCCCGAAAAAAAAAGCCACTGAAGTTGTCGACTAAACACAAGTAGTTTAGTTAACACATGTGGTTAAGCATGTGTGTTAACTCTACTACATCTTGTATATATTTGCAAAATTGGGAAAGTGGGGAGATTTGAACTTTTAATATTTTTATGGCTTGTACATGTACAGCAGTATGGAGAACGGAAGGGCTAAACGGTGATGTGAACGAGCCCTTACTCTGCTACATCCGTAAACATTACAAAATATAAACATAAGAGGTATTGTCACCTCTGAAAATGTCTGAACTATTAAAATATTTTTTCCTGTGTGGTGAAAGCCTTAACAGAAAAAATAAATAAATAAATAATAATAATAATAATTAGGGATGAGCGAACCGAACCGTAACGAACCAGATTCGTTACGAACTTTCCCAAAAGTTCGGTTCGTCATCGAACCGAATTTTCAGAAAGTTCGTAACGAATCTGGTTAAAATAACGGCGACGCAAAATATACGCATATTTATTGAGAATGTACGCTAATGCGTACATATTCAGTTAAGTAGCGTACCTTTGACAACGCTACACTGTGTGTTCGTTATTTGTGCGGGAATGTTCGCATTAGCGTACGCATTAGTGTAAATTCTCAAATATGCGTATATTTTGCGTCGCCGTTGTTAAAGTCACTTGGATTTTTTCCACTTTTTTCATTGTAATAGCAACTGCAAGTAAACGAAACTATACCCTATCAGACTCCCATTATTGTAGAAGCAATTATTCAGCCGTTATAGCAAGGTTCAGTTTAGGTTCGGTTCGTACAAATCCGAACTTCACTAAAGTTCGCCGAAGCGAACCGAACCGAATTTTTCAAAAGTTCGCTCATTAATAATAATAATAATAATAATAATAATAAAACAACGCTATTTGCCATATTTTAGTCACCATGTCCCTCAAAAAATATATAATAACGGTGATCAAAAAGTTGTATGTAGCCCAAAATTTGTATCAATAAAAACTACAGTTCATCCCACAAAAAACAATCCCTCATACATCTGTGTAGACAGAAATATAAAAAGTTATGACTTTTAGACATTGGAGATGCAAAGAATATTTTGATTTGTCAAAGGTTTTCAAACACAAAAAAAACTATACAAATTTGGTATTGTTATAATTAGACATGAAATTTTTTGAAAATTCAATTTGGCTACTTCGCTGAATTTTACCCAAAAAAATTTGCTTCATGATTAGAGATGAGCAAGCATACTCGTCCGAGCTTGGTGCTCGTTCGAGTATTAGGGTACTCGTAAGTGCTCGCTGCTCGGACGAGTATCTCGCCATGCTCGAGGAAATGGCAACTTCCGCATCGTGCTTTTTTGGCGCCTATAAACACAGCCAATCACAAGCCCGGAGACTCTGCGGTACACCCAGCATCACGTGGGGCCCTTACATGTCGATAGCAGGGGTTGGCTGGCCTGATCAGATGACCCTGGAATATACTAGTGACTGGCCGCGGCGCTCGGCTCAGATGCCGTCTGGATGTCGTTAGGGATAGAGCTGCTGCCTTTCAGGGACAGTGTTAGGGCCTGCATTTAGTTCTCTGTTAGGCAGGAATCACCCACAAAGAACCCAACAGCCCTTCTAAGGGCTACAAGACATTTTTTTTTGTCTCCTGGCTTAGCTGGCTGGCTGGCACTAGTAGTGCAGATATCGCCATATATAACCCCCCTTTTTTTATGTTATATCTCAGTGATACAAATCCATTGCACACAGCAGTGTGGAACCATTCTGTGTGTCACAGTTCAGTACACTCACTATTTTCTGTCCAGGTGACACTTTCTGTACGTCACTGAATACAACCAAGTCTTTTGCTGCCTGTCACGTATATAGATTGATCCTAAAAATCTCTGTGCGACATTTGTCTGGGTCGCAGTCTAAATAGCCACCGTCAGTAGGGTGTCAGTTAGCTCTACGATAGTTTCTGCACGTCACGTTCCAAAAAAAACAAAACTAAAAAAATAAAAATAAAAAAATAATTATTTGTATTTGTTGTTTTAGCTGAGTGATACAAATCCATTGCACACAACTGCGTGTAACATTTCTGTGTGTCACAGTTCAGCACACTCACTCCAATCCGTATATTCTGTCCAGGTGACACTTTCTGTACGTCACAGAATACAACTAAGTCATTTGCTTCCTGTCACGTATATAGATTGATCCTAAAAATCTTTCTGTGACATTTGTCTGGGTCGCAGTCTAAATAGCCACCGTCAGTAGGGTGTCAGTCAGCTCTACGATAGTTTCTGCACGTCACGTTCCAAAAAAAACAAAATTAAAAAAAAAAATAATAAAAAAAATATATAAAAATAATTAGTTGTATTTGTTGTTTTAGCTCAGTGATACAAATCCATTTCACACAGCTGCGTTTAACTTTTATGTGTGTCACAGTTCAGCACACTCACTCCAATCCGTATATTCTGTCCAGGTGACACTTTCTGTACGTCACAGAATACAACCAAGTCTTTTGCTGCCTGTCACGTATATAGATTGATCCTAAAAATCTCTGTGCGACATTTGTCTGGGTCGCAGTCTAAATAGCCACCGTCAGTAGGGTGTCAGTCAGCTCTACGATAGTTTCTGCATGTCACGTTCCAAAAAAAAGAAAAAAAAAATAATTAAAAAAAATAATTATTTCTATTTGTTGTTTTAGCTCAGTAATACAAATCCATTTCACACAACTGCGTGTAACCTTTCTGTGTGTCACAGTTCAGCACACTTACTCCAATCCGTATATTCTGTCCAGGTGACACTTTCTGTACGTCACAGTATACAACCAAGTCATTTGTTATAAGTCATAGGGGGGAGCTGTACAGAAAGATGGTGAGGGAGTACCTATCTGACCATACCAACGTCCGTAGCGATCACTCTGCTCCATACAACTACTGGGTTTCAAAGCTGGACACGTGGCCTGAACTGGCGCTGTACGCCTTGGAGGTGCTGGCCTGCCCTGCCGCTAGCGTGCTGTCAGAGCGGGTATTCAGTGCAGCTGGTGGCGTCATCACCGATAAGCGTACATGCCTGTCAACTGACAGCGCTGACAGGCTGACGCTTATTAAAATGAACAAAGCCTGGATTTCACCGGAAATCTCCTCCGGGGGAAAGCAGCTAAAGATTTAAATAACTTATGTATCCGATTCCTCTTCTCTACTCCTCCTCCTCCTCCTCCTCCATATCGTCTTTGCCTAACGCTGACCCAAAAAACGCCATTTTTTAGAGGTCTGACTGGCACTCTTTTAGCACAATTTTTCAGGAGGGCCCCCTACAGGCCCTCTCTTCAAACAATTTTTCAGGAGGGCCCCCTACAGGCCCTCTATTCAAACAATTTTTCAAAAGGTCCACCTACAGGCCCTGTATTCAAACAATTTTTCCAGAGGTCCACCTACAGGCCCTCTCTTCAAACAATTTTTCAGGAGGGCCCCCTACAGGCCCTCTATTCAAACAATATTTCCAGAGGTCCACCTACAGGCCCTCTCTTCAAACAATTTTTAAGGAGGGCCCCCTACAGGCCCTCTATTCAAACAATTTTTTCCAGAGGTACACCTATAGGCCCTCTGTCCAAACAATTTTAACAGAGGTCTACCTACAGGCCCTCTCTCCAAACAATTTTCCCGGAAGTCCACCTATAGGCCCTCTGTCCAAACAATTTTAATGGAGGTCCACCTACAGGCCCTCTTTCCAAACAATTGTTCCAGAGGTCCACCTACAGGCCCTCTCTCCAAACAATTGACGTCTTTTCCCTATCTTTCTCTCTCTCCAAACTATTTTCCCGGATAGCTGCCATATACGGTATTAAACTGAGAAGAATACAGAGAACACATGCTACACTTGATCAAGTTCATAATTTACGACTGTACCGGTTGATGCAACAGTTTTCAAAAATCCATTCTGGCTGTTGTCACCACCACACACGCTAGCCCAGGGGGCACTCCTCTGGCTCTTCCAGCGAAACCTCCTTCCCCCCATCCTGCCCCCCTCCCACCTACAGGACCACTCTACAAACAATTTAGCCGGATAGGGGACGTATCAGAAGTTGTACTCATGTTTGTTTTTGTTCTTCTTTTATCTGCCTCCTGACCTGTGATAGGCAGAGCATGGACACGTCCCCTTAGCTGCAGTGGGAAAGACACTCCCCTGGCCAGAGCAAGCTCTTTTTCCGTTTTCCGTGTTTGAAAAAAATCCATTAAATATAGGGTCCCAAGATAGGGGACGTGTACGGTTGTATTAAGTGACATACAGAAAGTGTCACCTGGACAGAAAATATGGATTGGAGTGAGTGTGCTGAACTGTGACACACAGAATGGTTCCACACTGCTGTGTGCAATGGATTTGTATCACTGAGCTAAAACAACAAAAAAACTATTTTTTACATTTTTTTTTGTAGTTTTGTTTTTTTTGGAACGTGACGTACAGAAACTATCGTAGAGCTAACTGACACCCTGCTGACGGTGGCTATTTTGACTGCGACCCAGACAAATGTCGCACAGAGATTTTTGGGATCAAGCTATATACGTGACAGCAAAATACTTGGTTGTATTAAGTGACATACAGAAAGTGTCACCTGGACAGAAAATATGGATTGTAGTGAGTGTACTGAACTGTGACAGACAGAATGGTTCCACACAGCTGTGTGAAATGGATTTGTATCACTGAGCTAAAACAACAAAAAAACTATTTTTTAAAAATTTTTTTGTAGTTTTGTTTTTTTGGAACGTGACGTGCAGAAACTATTGTAGAGCTAACTGACACCCTGCTGACAGTGGCTATTTTGACTGTGACCCAGACAAATGTCGGACAGAGATTTTTGGGATCAAGCTATATACGTGACAGCAAAAGACTTGGTTGTATTAAGTGACGTACAGAAAGTGTCACCTGGACAGAAAATACGGATTGGAGTGAGTGTACTGAACTGTGACACACAGAATGGTTCCACGCAGCTGTGTGAAATGGATTTGTATCACTGAGATATAACAACAAAAAAACTATTTTTATATATATTTTTTTGTAGTTTTGTTTTTTTGGGAACGTGACATGCAGAAACTATCGTAGAGCTAACTGACACCCTGCTGATGGTGGCTATTTTGACTGCGACCCAGACAAATGTCGGACCGAGATTTTTGAGATCAAGTTATATACGTGACAGCAAAAGACTTGGTTGTATTAAGTGACGTACAGAAAGTGTCACCTGGACAGAAAATACGGATTGGAGTGAGTGTACTGAACTGCGACAGACAGAATGGTTCCACACTGCTGTGTGAAATGGATTTGTATCACTGATATATAACATTAAAAAAAAAGGAGGTTATATATGGCGATAGCTGCACTACTAGTGCCAGCCAGCCAAGTCAGGAGACAAAAAAAAAATTTCTTGTAGCCCTTAGAAGGGCTGTTGGGTTCTTTGTGGGTGATCCCTGCCTAACAGACAACTAAATGCAGGCCCTAACACTCTCCCTGAAACGCAGCAGCTCTATCCCTAACGACATCCAGACAACATCTGAGCCGAGCACCGCGACCAGTCAGTAGTATATTCCAGGGTCACCTGATCAGGCCAGCCAACCCCTGCTATCGACATGTAAGGGCCCCACGTGATGCTGGGTGTACCGCAGAGTCTCCTGGCTTGTGATTGGCTGAGTTTATAGGTGCCAAAAATGCACGATGCGGAAGTTGCCATTTCCTCGAGCATGGCAAGATACTCGTCCGAGCAGCGAGCACTTACGAGTACCCTTATACTCGAACGAGCACCAAGCTTAGACGAGTATGCTTGCTCATCTCTAGTTTGTATATGTACAGCGTTATGCGTTAAGGGATTAAAGGGTTATTACTAGGATTTTTTCCCAGGGGACAATACCCGCAGGATTAGCCCAACATCAAACCCGTTAGTTGACACAGTGTTTTCTCAACCATTGTCCATAACATTATATACTGTATGTGTTGACACATTAATTAATAATATGTACTTAAAAAAAAAAAAAACTAGAGTCAAATTTAAATTGCAAAGTTCAGTACTGTTTTTACATGGGATAAACACATAACGATAATGTCGTCAATGTATCGAGCAGACCAGAAAAAAATGCGTAAAAAAAAAAATATATTTTTTCCTCTCACCACTCAGCTTCTTCAAATCGGTGATCACGGGGTTACTAAGAGTCAGATTCTCATCGATCAGATATCGATCACCTATCTTGAGGATATTATTATTATTATTATTATTATTATTGTTGTTATATTTGGGAGTACAATAACCATAACGCCATAACATGACCACTGATCATGAGAGTAAAGGAATTCATGAAGAAACACCCTCTGCTTTCCTGAAAATGATGAGGTTATGGTGCAATACCACAACACATATCAGACAAAAAGGGTTGGTAACCCAACATTTGCCTTTTTATATATGTTATATCCTATTTGCCTTTGCCTATTATATATGTTGTGGAGCAATTTTCACACTCGGTACCCAGTGTACTTTACTGTTAGTTCGGCTAGTTGACAGGAAAGATAGAAATCCCAGTAAGTAAATATATTTAGAGGGCAGAAGACATTTTGCTCTTGAGCTTCTTAATGGCCTGCTTAATGTCTCTATTACTCAGACTGTAGATCATAGGATTGAGGAGCGGAGTCACTACAGTGTAGAACAAGGAGAGGATTTTCTTTACATCTCCCTTATTTGGAAATAAATATATACTTAGAAGTGACCCGTAATATAAAGACACCACGGCCAGGTGAGCGCTGCAGGTGGAGAAGGTCTTCTGCCTCCCGGTCACAGATGGGATCTTCAGTATGGTTATAATAATATAAACATATGAGACCAGAATAATAATAAATGGACATAGTACATATGGTAAGGCAAATATCATGTCTTCTAGCTTCAGAAGAAATGGGTCTGAGCAGGAAAGTTCAAGTAATGGATCAAGATCACAGAAGAAATGGTCAATGACATTTGGTCCACAGAACCATAAATAAGTCATGGTTATTGAAATAGTCAATAGTACGACAAGCATTAACACCCAACATAAAATAACAGCTTTCATACAAAATGTGAGGTCCATGACCCTGGTGTAATGTAGAGGGTTACAGATGGCCTCATACCTGTCATAGGACATCACCGTCAGGAGAAGACATTCTAAACCCTCACAGGCTGAAAAAAAATAAAATTGAATTAAACAGCCTATAAAAGACACAAAACCTCCTTCATACAAAACAATGCGTAGCGTGTTGGGTACGATGGTGGTGGAGAGTAGAATATCTGTGAAGGAGAGCTGTGTGAGGAAGAAGTACATGGGAGAGTGGAGAGATCTGCTGGAGGACACCACCAGAATGATGAGGAGGTTTCCAGATACAGTCGCACAGAAGATGACCAGAAGTAGGAGAAAGCAAAAAATCTTAATACTTTGCAAATTATTAAATCCCAAGAGGAAAATCTCAGTCACCGTGCTGGAATTGCTGTGTGGCATAGTCAGGAAATAAATTTCTCACTAGAAATGAAAAATGTAAAACAAGTAAATTATGGCATTTCTTCTCTGTAGCTCACTAGTGTGAAAGAGCTGTGATGGGATCATATGGACGATGGTCTTTCGGTACATTTCAGAACTTTAATAAGCTTATAAAAATCTAAAAGTTGTGTGTACATTGACTTTTATTTAAAACCGGTAAATTATCTAGGGAAAAAAAAAAAATTATAGTGGAATCTATTATATATATATGTAAACGTGAGAAGGAATTACATCTATACAATAACTATTGATATACTGTATAAAAATATAAAAATCACTTTCCAAAGCATTGCATAACACATATCATATTGTGCAAATATTCTAATGTGTTTTTAATACTAATTTAATTTTAAATAAGTAAAGATCAGAGCATCCAGTGAAAAAAAGTTAAAAATAAATACATTTTGTTCCTTAAAATTCAAGAGCAGAATAAATCACCTATATACCGTACTTTTATGGTAGAAAAGAAAGAATACATATTGCTTTGTGAATCTCAGGATGAAAGAGTTTGATTCTTCTTTGTGTAACAGAATAAATGTTCTTGTCTGAGATATAGACAAGACATAAGGGTATTTCTAGATGATCCTTTTATAGATCAAATATTACAAAAATAAGTGATGTAACATGGCCGTGGAGATTTCACTAATTGTCTCTGCTGGGAATATTTAATAATAGCAGACAAGAAATGAATTAATAAAATTGAGAAAGTATCTACCAATAAAGGAAACTTTGTCTCGATTTTTTCAATTCTTTTAGCCATGTTATTATAAAGTAATGAAATGTGTTCCTTCTACGCACTATATTCAGTACACTGACCAATAATACTCAAGGCATCAGAAAAACTGACCAAAGCAACTTTCACAAGGTTCAAAATTCAACCACGCTATTATGTACAGTAGACTGCAAAAGAATATTATTGCAGTCTATGAGATTTTTACAGGCCACTGGAATGGCTTTACACGCAGATGACTATGTGATAGGCCTGGAAGTCTTCACATCGCTCCAGGCTGTAAAAGGAATTAATCAAAGCTCAACAACTTCATCATGGAGACTCCAGTCGGATGACAGAGGGACCTCCACCCCTCTGTCTAACCATTCTGATGCTGAAGTTGCTATTGCCCACAGCAGTTGAGGGGTTTAATAACCAGGATTGAAGTTATGGCCAATCCTAGTCATTGTGGCCGGAAGCCGTCACATATGAAGCCAGCTCAGCTTGTGCGCCCGCTGAATGCATACCCTTACCCAAATGACGTACATAGATGTGATTTTGAGTTAAAGAGTTAAAATATAGTTTAACAAGGGAAATCTGATAGAAATTGTAACAAAGGACGAACATCCTGTTGTATCAATAACGTAACAAAATAAAGGCCCCAACGGGTGCTTATTCAGGAAAAGTAATTCAGAGGAAATATACAGGTCATCCTCTGCCACTCATCTCAGGATATATGGAGCCAAGAGGAAAGGTGAGAAGGACACATCTGTATGTGAGACTATTCGATGTCCCATTCCAAAACCATGAGCATTGATATAGTGTTTTTTAAAGGTTTTCCTTCAGATTTTAGGAAGTGGGTGATAATTTGCACCCATTTAGTTAAAAGACAATTTGTGAAGTCAAGTGCTGATGATGAGATGAAAAGATCTAGCTCTCAGATGGCATTCTAGTTCATCCCAATGGTGTAGGATGGGGTAAAGATCTTTAATGGCTCAGCATGTATGAGGGTGCAAAAGAGCTAAAAACATGTCCCAGAGTGACCATACCTGAATATTTGTCCACATGTATGTGCTGCTCCCTGTAACTCTTTGGTCCACTGTCAGAAGTAGCGTTTAGCGAATAGAAGAGAAACGGATTGAATTCAATCTGAATTTCAGGAAAACGTTGATTCACAATGAATACAAATTGTCTCTTGCTTTGTTGTAATGAATTGCTTTTTTTTCTTAAAATGGTGGCTACATGTGTTACAAAGTGAAAGTAAGAAGCATGGGAAGGAGATATGACCTATAATGCTGTGCGGCCAGCCAACCAGCAGATAGCCATCCCCTGTGATGTCACAGCCCTATGAAAAGCCTAATCCTGCCTGCTGTCCACCATTTTACAGTGAACTGAGCATAGGGACAGATGTACTAAGTGCTAAGGACAGAGTTTAACAAAGCTTAAATTGTAGAATCTTGGATCAGGGGACTTCAGGGACAATGCAGGGAAATCATAGGAAGAGTTTTCAGACACTGTAGGGAGAGCATAAAGAGAGCATAGGGAGACTGCAGGGACAGGGCAGGGACAGTGCAGGCTCAGTGTAATCACCCTGTGAATTAATGGTATGCCTTCTGCTTTGTCATTCATTCTTAATCTGTTCAGTTATACATAGACTTACTGTGCGTCATACCTACTCTCAACAGGCGGTTTAATATATAGGTGCATGTACATAGTTAATCTGCTGCACCATTAATAATTAATCTGTTCAGTTAAGAGGCGGTGGTAGCAGCAGCCATAGCAAAAGGCCACAGCTGCAACTGTCATCCAACGGGCGTGTTTTGAACAACAATCCAGCTGTACTGGAATGGATGACTCGCTCTTCAGCATCATCTCAGGTGACAACAGATACACACAGCCAGCAATCAGTGGGTTCCTCTGACACCACACTTAGTTGGCATGTCCCAGGAGAAACCTCTGTGCCCTCACCTGTCCTGCAACTGTCTCTTTCTTTTGCCACTCCTTCTGCTCTGAAAATTATGCATGCTGCCACCTCTGCTCCACTTTTCAGTGAAGACATGTTGCGAGCGGTCAAGGACATGGCCACAAGACTAATGAGAGTTACATAAGTGACTAAACAGACAGTAGTGGATAATGATGTAGCCAATTGCACATGGGATTGGGGTGAAAAGGGGGCATTATCATCATCAGGGGGTGAGGATAGCAGCAGACCCGTGAGACAGCAGCAGGGTGGTAGCATTCCCATCAGCAAGCAGGATGGAAACAATGGGAGATCTGGAGTCAAATGCACCCGAGGTAGACGTTTTCATAAAGGCAGTGGCGGGCAGTCATCACGGAATGGTGGGGGTAAAATTCCATGCTCAGCATTGTGGGATTTTTCTATCAAGTTGCAGGAGGACATTAGCATGGCAGTATGTAGGATATGTGGCCAAAAGGTCAAGCACGGTAAGGGTGCATTTCTCAGCGGCCCACACACCTTCTCTAGCAGTCAGGGCTCCTCAACCTCTGCAGAAGGAAGCTGTCGGTCCTTCCCTTCATGTCGTTCTATTTCTCCTGATGCTACTCCTCTTAGTCCTCATCACGTGTTTCGCCAGCAATTGATCACTGAGGTGATTGCAAAAATACAACAGTATGTGTGCACTCATCCAACGGAGCATAAGCTGAACGTGCAACTGGCCAAGTTGCTGAAACTGAAGTCCCTCCCTTCCCATATTGTGGATTCTGAACAACTGATGGCTTCTGCACACCCAAAGTCCCAAGCAATCGTTACTTCTCTAAAAAGACCTGTACCAGCCCTGCACACATATATTGAACAGAAGCTGGTCCAATCCTTGAGCCTGTTGGTGTCTGGTATAGTTCATACCATGTCTAACACGTGGAGCTGAAACTGTGGCCAGGGACTATATATCCTTTACAGCCCACTGGGTAAATGTGGTTCTTGACCAGGCACACCAGCAACTTGGCCAGGTGATGGCAAAGCCGCCATCATGTTGTAATCATGCGATTTCTGTGCCAATGTCCTTTTTTGCCCATTCGTCCTCCACTTTGTCCTCAGCTTCCACTGTAGGCACAGTTCTGAGTGGTCCTCTAGAATACCACCTATGCAAAGCACAGAGTTGTAACTTTGATGTTAGACAGTGGCAGCTCATGCGTGTCACCTGCTATTTGCTCAGGCTCTTTGAGGAGGCCATTTTATTTGTCAGTCACCAGGACTACAGGATGAATTATGTTATTCCACTTCTTGACGTCCTGGAGGGGATGCTGATGAATCTGACTGGCGAGGAGACAGAAGACATGGTGCCTACCTCACAGCCTCCTGAGCACTGTGGAGGCTGAACTGGAACAGGAGGAGCAGGAAGATGGGGACATAAACACCCAGGAATTCTATACAGAACTAGGGGGTTTATCTTCCCAAAAGACAGGAGAGGAGACGGAGGAGCATGAGGAGCTAGAGGGCAAGATGATGCAGATGACTCCAACAGACCGTGGAGTACCTTGCGCAAATGGCCCAATGCATGCTGAGTTACTTGTGTAGTGACAGCTGCATTTTCACCATTCGGCAGAGGGATGACTGCTGGCTCTCCACAATGTTAGACCCTTACTACCAGTCCAAAATGGGGGCCTATTTTACACCTTCTGAGAGGGATAAAAAATACAACTACTATCGAGACATCTTTTGCAGTCGGTTAGACACTACTAGAGATGAGCGAGCAGTGCTCGTTACGAGCACTGTAACGCTCGGGTCCCGTGTGAAATGCCCGCAGGCATTGCGGATCCGTCCTCATCTGCATGTAAGTCAATGAGGACGGATCGTTTGGTATGACACTCATACCAAACGGTTCCATCCCCACTGACTTTAAGACCGGTGAGGACGGAACCATTTAGTATGAGTGTCATACCAAACGATCCGTCCTCATTGACTTACATGCAGATGAGGACGGATCCGCAATGCTTGCGGGCATTTCACACGGGACCCGAGCTTTACAGTGCTCGTAACGAGCACTGCTCGCTCATCTCTAGTCACTACTAGAGATGAGCGAGCATACTCGTCCGAGCTTGGTGCTCGTTCGAGTATTAGGGTACTCGTAAGTGCTCGCTGCTCGGACGAGTATCTCGCCATGCTCGAGGAAATGGCAACTTCCGCATCGTGCTTTTTTGGCGCCTAAAACACAGCCAATCACAAGCCAGGAGACTCTACAGTACACCCAGCATCACGTGGGGCCCTTAAATGTCGATAGCAGGGATTGGCTGGCCTGATCAGGTGACCCTGGAATATACTACCGACTAGCCGCGGCGCTCGGCTCAGATGCCGTCTGGATGTCGTTAGGGATAGAGCTGCTGCCTTTCAGGGACAGTGTTAGGGCCTGAATTTAGTTCTCAGTTAGGCAGGAATCACCCACAAAGAACCCAACAGCCCTTCTAAGGGCTAGAAGACATTTTTTTTTTTTTGTCACTTGTCTGGCTGGCACTAGTAGTGCAGCTATCGCCATATCTAACCCTGGTTTTTTTTTTATTGTTCTATCTAAGTGATACAAATCCATTGCACACAGCAGTGTGGAACCATTCTGTGTGTCACAGTTCAGCACTGACTCACTCCAATCCATATATACTGTCCAGGTGACGCTTTCTGTACGTCACACAATACAAACAAGTCATTTGCTACCAATATCATCTACCGCTTGATCCAGATAACTCTCTGTGCGACATTTGTCTGGGTCGCAGACTAAATAGCCACCGTTAACAGGGTGTCAGTCAGTCCTACCATAGTTCCTGCACGTTACGTTCCCAAAAAAAAGAAAATATAAAAAAAAAATAATAATTTTTTTCAGTTGTTTTAGCTCAGTGATACAAATCCATTTGACTCAGCTGTGTGTAACCTTTCTGTGTGTCACAGTCCAGCACACTCGCTCCAATCCGTATAATCTGTCCAGGTGACACTTTCTGTAAGTCACTTAATTCTACCGGACTTCATTTTTTTTTTTTTTTTTATCATACACCTCTATACAAAAAATGTTGAACTCCAGGGCTAAGGGTCGAGGGCGAGGGCGTGGGGATTCAATTACTGCAGGGGGCAGAGGCCGTGGTCCTGGGCAGGGTGAGACAGTACCCGCTGATGAGGGAGCAGGGGAATTCCGCAGAGCTACACTCCCTAGCTTCATGTCTCAACTTACAGGGACACGTGGTAGAGGACTGTTGAAACCACAACAGTGCGAACAGCTGATCTCGTGGATTGCGGACAATGCTTCAAGTAATTTGTCCACCAGTCAGTCTTCCACGCAGTCCACCCACGTTACCCAAGAAAGAACTCCTATGGCTCCTCCACCTCAACCTCCTTCCCCCCAGTCTGCCCCCTCCCAGGAAAATTTGGAATGCGATCCGGCATACTCTCAGGAACTGTTTTCTGGACCCTTCCCAGAGTCACAAACCACTTCTCAGATTGCTGCTGACCTCTTTCCCGATGCCCAAGTTTTCCAACTGTCGCAGTCTGTGGGTGATGATGATGATGATGATGACAATGTTGACTTAGTGGAAGAAGTTTGTAAAGAGGTGTCAGACGATGAGGAGACACGGTTGTAAGACAGTGGTGAAGTTATTGTTAAGGGAGGAATTCTAAGGAGGGAGCAGACTGAGGAATCGGAGGATGACGAGGTGACTGACCCAAGTTGGGTTGATATGCCGAGTGAAGACAGTGCTTCTGAGGTGGAGGCGAGTGCTGCACCAGAACAGGTTGTAAGAGGCAGTGGTGTGGCC
Organism: Rhinella marina; assembly: GCA_900303285.1. Taxonomy (NCBI): domain Eukaryota; kingdom Metazoa; phylum Chordata; class Amphibia; order Anura; family Bufonidae; genus Rhinella; species Rhinella marina. Next base: position 62,452 of record ONZH01012583.1, read on the forward strand.
AGAGGGAGAAGCAGGGCCAGAGCTGGTGCATCAGCAGCAACTGTTCCACGTAGTGAAACTCCCGTGGCAAGGCCTAGATGTTCGCAAGTCTGGAGGTTCTTTAAAGCAAGTGAGGATGACCGACGGACTGTGGTGTGCAACCTGTGCCACACCAGGATCAGCAGGGGTGCCACCACTACTAGCCTAACCACCACCAGCATGCGCAGGCATATGAGTGCTAAACACCCCACTCAATGGAACCAAGGCCGTTCACGACCTCCTGCGGGTCACACCACTGCTCCTTCCCCTGTGTCACTCGCTGCCTCTGCTAGTCAACTCCCCACGTCACTCGCTGCCTCTGCTAGTCAACCCCCTTCCCAGGACCCCGGCACGAGCGCCTCCCGCCGGAAAACCACACCTTCGCCTCCACGATCCTCCACAGCGTCCACCAACGTGTCCCAGCGCAGCGTTCAGCTGTCTTTACAGCAGACGCTGGAGCGCAAGTGGAAATACAGTTCCACCCACCCACATGCCCAAGCCCTCAACGTCCACATCTCCAAATTGCTTAGCCTGGAGATGCTGCCTTATAGGCTGGTAGAGACCGAGGCCTTTCGAAATCTCATGGAGGTGGCTTACCCTCGGTATTCCGTCCCCAGCCGCCACTATTTTTCCCGATGTGCCATCCCAGCCCTACACCAGCACGTGTCACAGAACATCATCCGTGCCCTGACCAACGCTGTTTCTGAGAAGGTCCACCTAACCACGGACACGTGGACAAGTGCTGCCAGGCAGGGACACTATATCTCACTGACGGCACATTGGGTTAACTTGGTGGAGGCTGGGACCGAGAATGACCCTGGGGCCGCTCATGTACTGCCCACACCGAGGATTGCGGGGCCTACCTCGGTCACGGTCTCTCAGACGTACTATGCCTCCTTCTCCTCCGACCCCTCCTCCTCCACCGAATTACCATTCGTGGGCACGGCGCCTTCAGTCGGTAGTTCTAGGTGCAGCAGCAGTGCCGTGGGTAAGCGCCAGCAGGCGGTGCTCAAACTGCTGAGCTTAGGTGACAAAAGGCACACCGCCCAAGAGCTGTTACAGGGCATCACGGCGCAGACCGATGTGTGGCTGGCACCGCTGAACCTCAAGCCAGGCATGGTTGTGTGTGACAACGGGCGTAACCTGGTGGCGGCTCTGCAACTCGGCAGACTGACACATGTGCCATGCCTGGCCCACGTGTTCAATCTAATAGTTCAGCGGTTCCTCAAGACATACCCCAATCTGTCTGATTTGCTCACCAAGGTGCGCCGCATCTGTGCGCATTTCCGCAAGTCGAGCACAGATGCTGCCACTCTCAGGGCAGCGCAGCGCCGCCTCCACCTGCCCGCTCACCGACTGTTGTGCGACGTGCCCACGCAATGGAATTCCACATTAAACATGTTATCCAGAGTGTACCAGCAGCGCAGAGCGATTGTAGACTGCCAGATGTCATCTTCCACCAGAACTGGTAGTCAGGTCTCTCAGATTCTTCAAGTCTACAATGAGGAGTGGACGTGGATGTCTGATATCTGCCAGGTGTTGAGCAACTTTGAGGAGTCAACACAGATGGTCAGCGGCGATGCCACCATTATCAGCCTCACCATCCCGCTGCTTTGCCTATTTAAAATCTCACTGCTCAGCATCAAGTCGGACGCTTTGCGCTTGTCACCAGAGACAGTGGAGGAAGATACGTCGCTTGATAGCCAGAGCACCCTCCGGTCTGTTTCTCAGCGTGTATCGGAGGAGGGGGATGAGGATGAGGAGGAAGAGGAGGAGAATGTCGGCGAGACAGTAGAGGGTACCAGTGCTCAGTCCTTAACTCTTGAGCGTGTATGGGCTGAAGAGGAGGACTTGGAGGAGGAGGAGGAGGAGGAGGAGGAGGAAATGGAGAGTCAGGTCAGTGAGGAGAGGGAATTCTTGCGTGTTGGGACTCTGGCGCACATGGCAGACTTCATGTTAGGCTGCCTATCCCGTGACACTCGCGTTAGAAGAATTTTTTCAAACACCGATTACTGGGTGTTCACTCTCCTGGACCCACGGTACAAGCAGAACCTTTCCACTCTCTTCCCTGCAGATGAAAGGAGTATGAGAGTGAATAGGTATCAACAGGCCCTGGTGCACAAGCTGAAACAATTCTTCCCATCTGACGCCGCTAGCGGCAGAGGGCATGGTTCTGTGGGCCAAGTAGCGGGGGAGAGGAGGCGAGCAGGCAGCTTGTCCAGCACTGGCAGGGGAACGCTCTCCAAGGCCTTTGCCAGTTTTATGTCACCCCAGCAAGACACTGTCACCTGTCCCCAGTCTAGGCAGAGTAGGGGGGAGCTGTACAGAAAGATGGTGAGGGAGTACCTAGCTGACCATACCAACGTCTGTAGCGATCACTCTGCTCCATACAACCACTGGGTTTCAAAGCTGGACACGTGGCCTGAACTGGCGCTGTACGCCTTGGAGGTGCTGGCCTGCCCTGCCGCTAGCGTGCTGTCAGAGCGGGTATTCAGTGCAGCTGGTGGCGTCATCACCGATAAGCGTACACGCCTGTCAACTGACAGCGCTGACAGGCTGACGCTTATTAAAATGAACAAAGCCTGGATTTCACCGGAATTCAAATCTCCTCCAGGTGAAAGCAGCTAAAGATTTAAATAACTTATGTATCCGATTCCTCCTCTCTACTCCTCCTCCTACTCCTCCTCCATATCGTCTTTGCCTAATGCTGACCCAAAAAACGCCATTTTTTAGAGGTCCAACTGGCACTCTTTTAGCACAATTTTTCAGGAGGGCCCCCTACAGGCCCTCTATTCAAACAATTTTTCAGGAGGGCCCCCTACAGGCCCTCTATTCAAACAATTTTTCAGGAGGGCCCCCTACAGGCCCTCTATTCAAACAATTTTTCCAGAGGTCCACCTACAGGCCCTCTATTCAAACAATTTTTCCAGAGGTCCACCTACAGGCCCTCTCTTCAAAAAATTTTCCGGAGGGCCCCCTACAGGCCCTCTATTCAAACAATTTTTCAGGAGGGCCCCCTACAGGCCCTCTATTCAAACAATTTTTCCAGAGGTCCACCTACAGGCCCTCTATTCAAACAATTTTTCAGGAGGGCCCCCTACAGGCCCTCTATTCAAACAATTTTTCCAGAGGTCCACCTACAGGCCCTCTCTCCAATTCCAGTTCCAAGTTTTATTTGCGCATACTGCATACATTTTTATTTTTGGGATAGGTGTGAAAAATAATATTACTTGCGAATCTATATTGCCCAACATTGGATACGGTAGCAAGTAGAAGACCAAACACATGCTGCTCACAGGGTTCCGCAAATTCCTGGTCCACCCGCAAATTCCTTGTCCACAATGTCAAGGAGGACGAGGTTATGTGGATGAGCAACAAGTCCTTCTGTACTGAAATCGCCGACAAAGTCTCCATCTAAGAACACACAGACCATTGTGGAGAGAGCGGCACAGCTCGCCATCAAAGTGAGGAACCCCAACGCCAGACTGCGCAGAGAAGATAACGAATAAATATCTCTGTGGTTATTTTTGCTAAATAAAAGTTAAATAAACCCCCCAAAAAATTCATCTGTTCCTGTGCCTGATCCACCCAAGTTGAATCTGTCCCATCATGAGAAATTCCCCCCCAAGGAGTCCCCTCTGTAACTTGCTTCCCATACAACTACCTCACCCCCCGACACCTGTGTCTCGCCATTGTCCACCACCTCCTCAGACAACACTGGTAAATCCACACTGTCAGCACACGGAAACAGCAACAGGTCTTGCGAATTGGGGCAGAGAATGTTCTGGGCTAGCACATCAGAGAAGGGGTGACTATGGGGTTCCAGGGAGTACGTGACCACATGCAATCTCCATCTAAAAAGTCATGCCACACTTGATCAATCTCATAATTTACTTCTGTACCGGTTGATGCTAAATTTTTAAGTTGGGGTCCTGCGTCGTCATTCTAAATACATCCGGCTGTTGTCATCACCACACACGCTAGCCCAGGGGGCACTCCTCTGGCTCCTCCAGCGAAACTCCTTCCCCCCAGCCTGCCCCCCACCTACAGGCCTTCTCTCCAAACAATTGACGTCTTTGTCCTATCTTTCTCTCTCTCCAAACTATTTTCCCGGATAGCTGCCATATACGGTATTAAACTGAGAAGAATACAGAGAACACATGCTACACTTGATCAAGTTCATAATTTACGACTGTACCGGTTGATGCAACAGTTTTCAAAAATCCATTCTGGCTGTTGTCACCACCACACACACTAGCCCAGGGGGCACTCCTCTGGCTCTTCCAGCGAAACCTCCTTGCCCCACCCTGCCCCCCCACCTACAGGCCCACTCTCCAAACAATTTTCCCGGGTAGGGGGACGTATTAGATATTGTAATGATTCTGAATTGCCTCCTGCGATAGACGGGAATCAAACCCAGATCAACTGCTTGGGAAGTAGCTATGCTCACCACTATACCACCAGCAGGAACAGCAACTGATAAGAACAGATACTAAACTTGATTTCAGCTGCAGTGCCAGCATGAGCAGTGGTGTCACCTGCAGGCGGTGATGGACCTTCGTTGCACCTAGTTGGGTGCTTCCCTAACATGTGATGGGTATTTGCCTCGCCTTTCTTGGTCTGGGTGAGCACAATTGCCATGAGGGTAACCACCAGGCTGGTGCCTGAGAATTTGGGGTAATGGTGGGATTAGGCAGCCTCAGAGGCATCCATGCATGCTGCCCCTGCTGTTTCCTGTCCATTTCCGTGGTGTTTCCATCATTTTCTGAGGTTTCCAGGTTTTCACCCAGCCTTCTCTAGGCAGAGCCTTGGTCCCCCGCAAAAATGCTCGAGTCTCCCATTGACTTCAATGGGGTTCGTTATTCGAAAGAGGCACCCGAGCATCGGGAAAAGTTCGACTCGAATAACGAGCACCCGAGCATTTTAGTGCTCGCTCATCTCTAGTCACTACCTAAGCACCCCATCCCCACAATGGTCTAACTGGGGAGCATTTCTGAGCTCACGTTCCACTGTTATGAGTGCTGGAGAGGGTTGAGGGGCAGGAGCAGCACCAGTTCCATCAGCAGCAACTTAAAGTGCTTATCCATCCCCTATAATGACCCCCCATCGCCCAGGTTCCTCATATACATTATACTTACCTGCTCCCCAGCAGGTTTTCGGCACGGCCGCTGCTGCATCTCCCATTGCGTTTATCAAAACAGCCAGTGATGGGGGTATCAGCCAATAGCAGTCCGCGACAGTGACCAGCCTCCCTTACTATCGCAAGTAGATGTAACTGTGGTCATGCAGGGATCCAGAGTGATGGGTAAGTAAAGCCCGAGTAAGGTAGTGTATTTGAGGGGCCCGGGCATTGGGGGGAGGGTCATTATAAGGGTTGGATAACCCCTTTAAGTCTTGAGTCACTGATGAGCACTTGTCTTCACCCGCCTCCTGAAGAAACCACCCAGCAGCAGCAGGACATGGAGCAGAACCTGAACCAGCAGGTTGTGGCATACTTAGACTGCAACCTGTCAACCCAGATCCAAGATCCTCTGGCCTACTGGGCAGCCAAACTTGAATTGTGGCCGCAATTGGCCAGGTTTACCCTGGGCAAGCTTTTGTGTCTGGCCAGTAGTGTGGCATCAGAGCTGGTGTTTGGTGCCACGGGTGGCATACAACCCAAAATGTTGAGAGACTAACCTTTATAAAGATGAATCAGGCATGGATCAACCAGAGTAGATCATTCTGTCAGTAATGATCTGACTGTAGTTTGCTGCTATACCAGAACATTGTGAAAAATCGCCAGTTACTTCGGCCTACATCCTGCTGTCGCTATGCTCATGCTGTGATACTGTGATCTGCCACAATCTTGTGCTGCTACTGCCACTGCTATGCCCCTCCCCGCCCCCCTGTTACAGGGCCATTATTATGACTCTTCATGTTATAGCAACCCTCACCAGTCTGGTCCTACTAGTGGCTGTGTTGACATTGTTTATTTTTTTCGTTCTTCTGATCCATCAGGAGAACAGAAAAATAACCAAAAGAAAACAGTTCCTGTTGTTTTAGTATCCAGAAGGCCTCACTCGCATGATCAGTATATTGCACTGGGATTTGATCATGATTTGGAAGCCAAAAGCAGGGAGTGAGTCCAAAACACAGAAGACATGCAAATATTTCCATCACATGTTATCTCTGTTTTGGACCCACTCCTATTTTTGCCCAACCAATACTGATCAAAAACTGACCAAATACTGACCGTGTGATACAGGCAATCAAAGCCCTGCATGCAGAACCTCGTTTCCATCTGAATAAAGCCGATTTCAGAGGTAAATGGCCAAAACTCACACAAATTGATCATCAGCCTCTATCACACGGTCAGTATTTTGCATCAGGATTTAGAAGCCAACAACAGGAGTGGGTCCAAAACATAGAAGACATGCAAATATTTCCCTCAAGTGTCATATCCTGTTGTTGCCTTACCAATAGTGATTAAATGCTGACCAAATACTGATGGTGTGAAGGCGAATGGTCAAACTACAAGATCTGTTTTTTTGGGGCTGTTCTTCCAATGGATCAGAAGAACGGAGTAATAAACAGTGATGTGAATACAGCCTTACTGCTGGCAGCCTCCACACTGTCATGGGGGCCACTCCTTAAATTTTGGGCTACAGCATGGTTAAGTCCACGCCAATAAATTAGAGCTGACACTAAAATTAATCTGTGTTATTTGGTCAGTTATTTCCATCACTTAGGCTACATTCACATGGCAGTTGTTTTCGCGGGCTCCAAAACGCATATTTTGCAGCTCACATAAGGACCCATTCATTTCTATGGGGCTGCAAAAGATGCAGACAGCACACCGTGTTCTGACCTCATTCCTTGCTTTTTGCCACTGCCCTGCAAAAAGAATAGAACATGTCCTATTCTTGTCCGTAATTGCCGTGATGTCCACAAATTGCGGAACGCACATAGACCGATATGAGTGTTTTGTGGATCTGCAAAACACAACGGTCATGTGAATGTAGCCTTAGGGCTCATTCACACGACTGTATTTTTCTTTCCATGTCCGTTCCGTTTTTTTTGTGGACCATATGCGGAACCATTCATTTCAATGGTCCACAAAAAAAAAAAACGGAAGGTCTTCCGTGTGCATTCCGTTTCCGTATGTCCATATTTCTGTTCCGCAAGATTATGAGTCTTGTCCTATTATTGTCTGCATCATTGACAAGGATAATACTGTTCTATTAGGGGCCAGCTGTTCTGTTCCGCAAAATACGGAAAGCACACGGATGTCATCCGTATTTTTGTATGCATATGGTCGTGTGCATGAGCCCTTACTGTGAGAAAAATTCAGGAGCCAAGCCTACTCTCTGATAAGGTATCAATAATAAATATGCACCTGTTTTGTGGGTGGCATCCACACTTGCTTTGGGCTGACAATTACTGACCAAATAAGTGAAGTGTGAACTAAGCCTAATGGTGATGCACAGTTATTCTACATCTAACAGAAAACCCATGTGTTTGCATTGCCATAACCTTTTTTTCTCCACTACTTCTCCGTGTCTCTGCCTCCATGTCCTTATTCTGTTCCACGAAAGAGTCATTGGGACACCTGCAGTGGCATGCAGTGTTTTTTTTTTAGCTAGGTATGTTGGTGGCCTACACAATGATGTGCACATCCATATATATATATATATATATATATATATATGACCTGCCTGTCATACAGTAACTGTTTCTCTACCTAGCTATGCATGTTGCAGTAATGAACAATGATGTACAGGGTGGGCCATTTATATGGATACACCTAAATAAAATGGGAATGGTTGGTGATATTAACTTCCTGTTTGTGGTACATTAGTATATGGGAGGGGGGAAACTTTTCAAGATGGGTGGTGACCATGGCGGCCATTTTGAATTCAGCCATTTTGGATCCAACTTTAGTATTTTCAATGAGAAGAGGGTCATGTGACACATCAAACTTATTGAGAATTTCACAAGAAAAACAATGGTGCGCTTGGTTTTAACGTAACTTTATTCTTTCGTGAGTTATTTACAAGTTTCTGACCACTTATAAAATGTGTTCAAAGTGCTGCCCATTGTGTTGGATTGTTAATGCAACCCTCTTCTCCCACTCTTCACACACTGATAGTAACACCGCAGAAGAAATGCTAGCACAGGCTTCCAGTATCCGTAGTTTCAGGTGCTGCACATCTCGTATCTTCACAGCATAGACAATTGCCTTCAGATGACCCCAAAGATAAAAGTCTAAGGGGGTCAGATCGGGAGACCTTGGGGGCCATTCAACTGGCCCACAATGACCAATCCACTTTCCAGGAAACTGTTCATCTAGGAATGCTCAGACCTGACACCCATAATGTGCACCATCTTGCTGGAAAAACCCAGGGAACATGCCAGCTTCAGTGCATAAAGAGGGAAATACATCATCATGGAGCTGTTGAATGGCCCCCAAGGTCTCCCGATCTGACCCCCTTAGACTTTTGACTTCAAAATGGCCGCCATGGTCACCACCCTTCTTGAAAAGTTACCCCCTCCCATATACTAATGTGCTACAAACAGGAAGTTAATATCACCAACCATTCCCATTTTATTTAGGTGTATCCATAGAAATGACCCACCCTGTACACTGAGATACATTATCCCTAAAGTTTAACTGCACGCCGAGATAGACCTGATTTAACGTGCTTTGAAGCATTTTTTTTAAAATTCAACTTCGCTCATCTCTAATCAGATTTGGTTTTCTGTGTCATCTATATGCTGATGACACCAAACTATATACTTGATCCCTTGACATCACATCTCTCTCTATCTACTGACCTACTATACTTTGCCCTGTACATGTGTACAGGGGATCTAAATTGATTATAGTTAAATCCTTCTGTTAGCTGTTGCATTACATAGCATCAGTTTTAGACCAAGGTTAAATATTTTGTCTTGTACATGTGTGCAGTGGAACAAAATTATCCTAGTGAATTCTTTCTATTAGCTGTTGTGTTATGTAGCTTCAGTATGATGCCATGTTTAAATATATTGCTCTATACACGTGTGCAGTGGAACTAAATTTATTATAGCTAAAGCCTTCTGTTAGCTGTTGCATTACATAACATTAGTATTAGGCAACAGTTAAATATGTTGTCTTGTACAAGTGTGCAGTGGAACTAAATTGATTATAGTGAATGTCTTCTGTTAGCTGTTGCATTATATCGCTTCAGTATGATGCCACGGTAACTTTTCCCTGTACATGTGTGCAGTGGAACTAAACTGATTAAAGCAAATGCCCTATGTTAGCTGTTGCCTTTCATAGCGTCAGTATTAGGCCATAAATAAAAAATTTGCCCTGCATATGTGTGAAGTAGAACTAAATTGATTACAGTGAATGCCTTCTATTATCTGTTACGTTACATAGGATCAGTATTAGGCCACAGTTAAAGGGGTATTCCCATCTCAGATAATGGGGGCATATCTCTAGGATAGGTGCACCTATCTTGTAATGTAAACAGCAAAGTCCCGGAAGGCGCACCGTGCATGTGCGGCTGCCCACCATTTATTTCTTTGGAGCTGCTGAAAATAGCTGAGAACTGGCTTGGCTATTTCTGCCGGCCCATAGAAATGAATAGGAGCAGTGGCTGTACAAGCATGGTGCGCTCCCATTCATTTCTATGGGGATTCCGAAAAAAGCCAAGCACACTGCTCGAATATTTTCGTCAGGCCAATAGGAAGGCTTAGTGATGGAACCCGCACCGATCAGACAATGGGTGCATATCCTACCGATATGCCCCCATTGTCTGAGATAGGAATACCTCTTTAAATAAGTCAATGTGTGAAGTGGAGTGAAATTTATCAGCAAATGCCTTCCGTTAGTGATAGTTATTATAAACTATGGCTAACAGACAGTTGCCTAGGCCCTCCAAAAGAACTAGCAGTGGCACAAATGATGCTCTAGCCAGCATAAGTAGCAGCATAAGAAGAGGTGGTGGTAGCAGCAGTCACAGCAACAGGCCAGAGGTGCCAGTGTCATCTAGTAGTTGTGTTTTGACCAACAATCCAGCTATACTGGAATGGCTGCCCTCACCCTCCACAATCATCTCAAGTTACAACAGATACACACAGCCAGCAATCGGTAGGCTCCCCTGACATCATGCTTAGTTGGCATGGCCCAGGAACTGCCTCAGTTCACTAAACCTGTCCAGAACCTGCCTCTTTCTTTTGCTGCTCTGTCTGTTAGCCAAGTAACGTTTGCCAGGTTCTGCTCTGCTTTTCAGCGACGATGTCCTTTGTGGGGGACAGTAAGCAGTTACAGGCCAGCACAGGAGGAGAGGTCTGATGTGGACTTCTTTAGGCATGCAACTACCGATGATGGGAGCATATGTGACAACACATGATGCGAGATGTCAGGGACGTGCGCAAGAGATCGGTGACGGTGACACAAATATATATAATTGATCACCGAGGTGATTGCAAAAAGACAACAGTATGCATGCACTCATCCAACGGTGCAGCAGCTGAACGTCTTCCTGACTAAGTTGCTGGTACGAAAGTCCCTCCCTTTCCATGTAGTTCACTATGGAAGGAGTATGTAGTAGAATATGGAAATCATTCTTTTTGATGCATCCCTTGGGGGGGGGGGGCAGGTCTTAATTATGACCACCCTCATCTTTTGCTGGCTTTATTTCTTCCAAATCATCCTTTGTGGTCTCCATGTCCAAGAAAAGTCAGCAAGATGCAGAGAGAGGAGGAGCTGAATATTCTTGATAACATGTCATCAGTATGAAATGAGGTGAAAAAGTAGGAAAAGTAGATGGCAGAAGATGGGTCTTCTACCTGTAGGGCAGGAGAGCAGTTGGAGTTGGAGAAGTGAGTTCACAACTGGAGGGGGCGTTCTTCTTCTGTCTCTCCAGGAATGCCCAATGAGAGTTTTTCTCTTCTCTTTTGTCAGTTAATTACATCCAACTGCTGGTCACCTGCTGCACCATGAGGTACACTTCACATGTAGTTTCAGGATACAAGGGTTAAGTATAACATTATTAGGTAAACTATTGGCTCCATATGGCCCCTTTAGGTAATTCTCATACAAAAGCAGCATTTTCAGGAGATTACAGGCCACAACAGCAATAAATTGCGTATTGTGTCACGTACCTAACCAGCCAGACCAGCACCTGCCTCTGTTTGGCGAGCATATTATATGGCAGCTACTAGTTTTCATGCTCCTGTTCCTTGGTATGGTAATAATTAGAGATAAGCAAATTTCTTCAAAATTCGATTTGTCTGCTTCTCTGAATTTTACAAAAAAAAATTTTCTGTCACTTCATAGCGCCGCTCCCCATCATTGTACCCATCAGATGCAACGTTCTTACATAACCGAAGCATTTGAGAGTAAAAACAGTGTAAAATCAACAAAAAAAAATTATATCATACTTACCGCCTCCATTTGCTCGCAATGGGCTGGCCGCCACTGTCTTACTTGAGGATCTGGGCAAAATCTTTCACAGCTCGAGATGACGTTGTCACGCCGGCCAGCTTGGTGATTTTTTTCAATCAAGATGGCAGCATCGTTCCATCGCAAGCAAATGGAGGAAGTGCAGTATGTATGATTTTTTTTTTTTTTTTTTACACGCATTTAGTTTAGATAACACGTCTCAGAAAGCATGTATGTTAACTCTACTACATCTGTATATCAGATTAAAATGATTTGCTACCATGAAACACAAGGAAATTTTGCTTTGCGGTTAGTTTATCCTGAAATTCGGATTGAATTCCACTTCGTTAGAATCGATTCACTCAACTGTAGTAATAATCCTGCAGCCATGTTTGAGCCATCCATCATGTTTCCCCATCTGGTATTAACCCTAGTACATGTTTAAAGGGAAATACCATCCAGTTCATAGTAGATATTTTTATAGTTTTCAAATTTACACTTCGAATATGGAAATCATTCTTTTTTTAAGGCCTCTTTCACACGACAGCATTTTTTGCGGGCTCCGATCCGCATTTTTCACATGAAAAATGCGGACCCATTCATTTCTATGGGCCCGCAAAAAATGCGGGCAGCACACCGTGTGCTGTCCGCATCCGTTGCTCCGTTCCGTGGCCCGCAAAAAAAAGTAGAGCATGTCCTATTCTTGTCCGTTTTGCGGACAAGGATAGGCAATGTTACAGTGGATCCGCAAAAAATACGGATGCCATACGGACGCCATACGTTTTTTTTGCGGATCCGCAATTTGCGGACCGCAAAACACAACGTTCGTGTGAAAGAGGCCTTAAAGGGATTCATGTCTACAGCATTAAAAATATATTCTCTTCTTTCAGTAGTTTTCCATTTGACAGAACAGAGCCATTTACAATTTTATTGTGTAAATTTTTATATTTATTTTCAGTCCATTTCTCAAAGTTCTTTATTGTTTTTATTGTTTTCAGAACAAATAGTACTTGGCCCATTTTCGTATTTTTGTTTTGTTTTTTTTCTCCCAATGGCCATAACTTTTTAAATTTCCATTCTTACAGCAATTTGAGGGCTTATTTTTTTGGGGGGATAACTATTTCGGCCAAGTTCTCGCTTCAGTTATTTGGTCAGTTATTTTCATCAGTTATTGTGGGCTAAAAACCTTTAGCGAAGCCTACTCAGACATCAAGTGTAATGGAAATATGTGCACCTGTTGTGTGCTTTTACAAGGCACTTGATTTTGGCTTACAATAACTGATGGAAATAACTGAACAATTAACTGAAGTGTGAACTTGGCCTAAAGGACACCCTTCAATTTACCATGTGTTAAATTGAAAAAAAAAAAAATACTATTCCACCAAGGATTTTGGGGTTTTTACATCACAGTGTTCACTGCACTGTGTGCTAAAAATGTCATAACGTCCTTATTATGCGGGTCAATATGAATATGGTGATACCAAAATTGTATATTTTTTTGTTTGTTTTACTACTTGTAGAACTTTGTAGAAAATGAAAACCTCTGACAGCCATAAAATTTTATATTTCAGTCTATAGAGCAATATGAGGGCTATTTTTGCAGAACAAAATTTATATTTTATTGGTAGCTTTATAACTTTTTGATCACTGTTATACAATTGTTTGGGTGGGAAAAGGTGACAAAAAACAGTGAAGAGTGTGTTTTTTTTTTTTTTTACTTTTACAGTGACAACTTTTAACCTCATTATTGGGCTAGAACCAAAGATCTTTTGATCTTTTGATCCCTTGTCCTATTCACCCTAATAGAGACCTATTAGGGTGAATATCATTTTGATGCACTCCTTGCTGAGCTTTGTCTAATCCCTATGTTTAGTACGCCATCTGTGTATTTATTCCATATTCCATAATGTGCCTGGTTCACGAGAAGGTGGCAGCAGATATAGCAGATAGATATTTAGATAGAATGGAACTTTCCATTCCATTTTTCCCCTTTTGGGCAAAAGTGGGCTAGTGTGCAAGTGCTGCAGGAAGTGTTTAGTCATTCTTAGTTCTAGTCTACTGTTGGGAGCAGACAAGTCAAGAGCAACGAGGGGGTGTCCCTCTTCCTGTTTCGGAAGTCTCCCCAGGAAAGCAGCTCATAGAGTACCATGACTCTTTAAAGATTAAAAGATAATGTCACGAGGGGGTCAACAGCAAAAGGCACCCCACTCTAAAGGTACCAGAACCGCTACAGAGTCCAAGAATCACACTGCTTATAGAGATTAGCACAGCAGAAGTATAAAGCAGAATATTCAAGTTTGCCTGCCAGTTTATCCCCAAACCTGCTGGAACCAAGAGAAAGGTTGAATATTGTATGGATGCAAATGTATTCAAGTAAAACTGTTGACCTTTCACCAAAACTGGACACAACTTATTCTTCACCTCCTACAACTTTTCCCTTTATTGCTCTGGAGCCTAGCCCTGGGAATCAACGGTATCCTGGTAGGAGCACCGTGACACACACAGAAACTATTAAGGCTGAACCGGTATTCCTATAAACGTGGAACACAATCAGCCCTGACCCGTTACATATGACTTAGCTCACAGATGCCATGATCGGTGTTGATTGAGGCATCTGAGGGGTTAAAAGATAGGGTTCAGTGGGATTGCCATTCCCTGTCATTGCGGTCGGGTGTCTGCTGTATGATATAGCCTATACCTGCAGCGTATGGAGCTGGGTCAATGCTGAAACCCGCTCCATAGATTACCTCAGCCACCATGACATACAGGTACCTGATTTATAGCATGTTGTGACATATTAATTCGTAACAAATCAAATTTCTAGGCAAACTTAAGAAAGTCAGCCAAATCAAATTTTTCTAAACTTTGCTTATCTCTAGTCATCAATGTCAGATCAGCTGTTTCAAGAGGAGGCCACACTCGTACAAGCATTACCTTTCCTTTATTGTTTATATGCTCCTGCTCTTACCCCCTTTTTGGTTCCTTTTGCAGCCTGCTAGCCCTTACTATGACTATTTTACAGCCATTTTACAGGACCAAATTTCAGATCCCTATTGACTTCTACAGGGTTTGGGGTCAAGTTTGGATCATATCCGGGTCCCCAAACTGAACTTTGAACTAAAGTTCAGCCGAACCCATTGAACCCAAATATACGCTGGCCAATCATCCCTAGAAGTAGACAGGTTATTTATATCAATTTGAGAATCAAGGCCTAGTAGAATTGCTTATCTTTGAAATCAGGTCAAGACCCAAATAACAGGCCTCTTGCAGACAAGCGTGTGTCACGCACGGAATCCTCATCGCAGCTCCTGGCCTGAACTCCTGGCACTGACGGGGTCACATAGCATTATAATGATTTATGATGCTATGTAACCCTTACAGTTCTGGAATGTTTTAGATGACCATGACATAATGCTGTTAGTGTTATCCAGTACATTCCAGAACTGTAAGGGTTACATAGCATCATAAATCAATATAATGCTATGTGACCCTATCAGTGCTGGGAGCTCAGGCCAGAGGCTGCGATGCATATTCCATGTGTGACACACGCTCTTCTGCAAGGGGCCTTATATTTCTCAGGATATTCACTCCAATTTAAGAATAAAGGCCTACTGGAATTGCCAAATGCAGTCGTGAGACATGATTCCAGCTGGCCATGAAAAACCCTGTTCCATGGAGACTGTCTCAACTCCACATTGGCAGCATCACATTAAAACAACATCACATCAATATCACAGGTCTTTGGACAGGGCAATTATAACATGCAAGACTCAGATCTTAGCAGTCAACACAGGGTGGCAGAGGGTCATTTTGTAAGAATACATTTCTTACCGTGTAGCTGCATTATGGTCTGTCCGTCCTGGTGGACAACTTGCCGTTGTTGATCTCAATGGCCTGACATGATGTCCTGCCCCAGTTCGGGCACCATTTTCTGTGGTTGTGTACAGAACTTCTGATATGATGTGCGTCGTAATAGTTCTGAAGTTGAGTGAGCCAACTCGAGGTCAAGACAAAGCGACACATACACAATGTGTTCCCTGTAATGCCTTTCTTTATTGTAATAAGCTGAGCACAAATTTATACACAGACACAGTAAAAAGTGTCACAGTGGAGACAAGCTTTGAGTTACTAAGCTTAGTTTGAGATAAGAAAATGAATGGTCAGTATGGGTGGATTAAGGGCACACTATAGAATTTGTATTTCTGACTTCCAAGGCTAAAGTGAATACATATATAAAATGGACACCTTTATGCTTTCCCACACAGTGTATTGCCCTGCTTCTAATTTCACTTTATAAAAAAAAATTGTCACCAGCAAGCACAAGGAAATTTGGATTTGTTGTGAATCAAATTGATCCTAGACTTTGGATGCTTCTCTTCACTCAACCCTAATCATGACCTGTACAAAAGTATGGAGCTGTGTCTGGTAAACAATAAAAGGGACACAGCTGTTTTCCCTTCCAGGAGCTGATTGGTGGGGTGCACAGATATGGACTATCTAAAATAGATCACATACAGTTTCTCAATTTTAATGAACCAGTGCGGGCAATTTTATGTTGTCTTCTACTGAGTCACATGGCCACCAGATGTAAAAGAGTTACTTCTTTGGTAACTTTTAGAAAAATGCAATTATTACATTTTGACATAATAGACTGATGGAAGTTTGACCATTGCAGAGGTTTCGGGTACTTAGACTAGCCATTCTTTTTCAGTGCAGGGAAGGATTAGATTTCAATCTCTCAGTAATCTTAACATTAATACAACAAAAACCATTGAAAAAGTCAAGACACAGTTTTCCTGATCTGTAGATGCTTTTTTTAATTTTCGAAATGTATTTCTTATTTTATATTCTGAAACATTCCCAGCAGAGACCGTCAGTGAAATCTCTCCGGCCATGTTACGTCTCTTGTTTTTGTAATGTTTCATCTATAAAAGGATCACCCAGAAATACCCTTATGTCTTGTCTATATCTCAGACAAGAACATGTTTTTTCTCTGTTACACATAGAAGAATCAAAGTCTTTCATCCTTTGATTCACAATGTAATGTATAAGATTTGTTTCCAACCAGAAATTTATACAGGAGATTTAGGCTGATCTGCTCTTCAATTTTAGGAAACAAATTCATCTATTTTTGTAATTTGTTTTAATAATTGTTCTGTTTTTTTCTGATTTACAATAATTGTATTCTGCTAAATGATATCTGCACATTATGACATGTATTATTACTTGATGCCATGGATTATGTATTTTATATTTTTATATATCTTTACTTCTGGTATATATATTTAGATATAATTCCTTCTCATGTTTCCTTGTAATACTGCACATTACATTGTATTATTTTATGCCCAGATCATTAACTGGTTAAAAAAGGAAGATTCAACTTATTAAAGTTGATTGACTAAATACTATCATCCAAATAACTTGCACTTCTCTTTCAAACTAGTGATCTACAGAGAAGAATTTCCATCATGTACTTTTATTTTTTTTGTTTTAAATTTAATTTCTACTGAAAAATGTATTTTCTTGAATATGCAGTACAGTAATTCCAGCTCACTGACTGAGATTTTTCTCTTGGGATTTAATAATTTGCACAGTTTTAGGATTTGTTTCTTTCTCCTACTTCTGATCATCTTCTGTGTGACGGTATGTGGAAACCTCCTCATCATTCTGGTGGTGTCCTCCAGCAGATCTCTCCACTCTCCCATGTACTTCTTCCTCACACAGCTCTCCTTCACAGATATTCTACTCTCCACCATCATCGTACCCAACATGCTCCACAATGTGTTGTATGAAGGCAGTTTTATGTCTTTCATCATCTGTTTAACTCAGTTTTATTGTTATTTATCGTCTGAGGCATTAGAATGTCTTCTCCTGACGGTGATGTCCTATGACCGGTATCAGGCCATCTGTCACCCTCTACATTACACCATGGTCATGAACTTCACATTTTGTATAAAAGCCGTTCTGCTTTGTTGGGTGATAATGATTGCTGGTGTGTTGACTCTTTTAATAACCATTAGTTATTTGTGGTTCTGTGGACCAAACGTCATTGACCATTTCTTCTGTGACTTTGACCCATTACTGGAACTTTCCTGCTCTGACCCATTTTTTGTGAAATTAGAAGACATGATATTGGCCATACCATTTGCAATTTGCCCTTTTACTCTCATTCTGGTCTCATATATTTATATTATTATCACCATACTGAAGATCCCATCTGTGACCGGGAGGCAGAAGACCTTCTCCACCTGCAGCTCTCACCTGGCCGTGGTGTCTTTATATTACGGGTCAATTCTCAGTATCTATTTATTCCCAAATAAGAAAAGTGTAAAGAAAATCCTCTCCCTGCTCTACACTGTAGTGACTCCACTTCTCAATCCTGTGATCTATAGTCTGAGTAATAGAGACATTAAGAAGGTCTTTAAGAGGCTCAAGGGTAAAATGGTCTCTGCTCTATAAATGCATTTACTTATGGATTTCTAACTTTCCTGTCAAGCACAACTAAAAATAGGGTACAGTGGATGCTGAGAGTGTAACATTATCCACCCCACATGCACAAAGGCACTTGTTTAATTAACAAATCATTTATATGCCTTTCACATGAGTGAACTTTCCTAGCGGGTGAGATGCGTGATGTGAACGCATAGCGCCTGCACTGAATCCTGGCGCATTCAATTCAATGGGTCTGTGTACATGAGCATTTTCTCACACATCAGTTCTGCGTTGCATGAAAAACGCAGCATGTTCTATATTCTGTTTTTTGCATGCAGCCCTGGTCCCATAGAAGTGAACGGGGCTTCAGTGAAAAATGCATTGCTTCCACAAGCAAGTGCGGATGCGAACCATTTTTCACTGGTTGCTAAGACGTATTATTTGTAAAAAACGCATCAAAACACATTGCACCCACGCGGAACAAACTGAACAATTGAATGCAGTCGCAGATTGTGGACACAGTCACAGCTAACTGAACTTGCTTGCAAAATGTTGTGATTTTCCCTGAATGCATTGTTTATATTTAGTTTAATGACTAATAGTGCCCATACCTGACTTGTGTCTTTTGCTAATTTTCTAAAACACTTCCTTTATTTTGCACCTATTAAAATTACTTTGACCATAAATTAAAACTATCAGTAGTTCAGATTTACAATATCAGAATACTGTTATTGGCACAGTGTTCCTACTGCTACTTGGGACCTCTAGGAAGCTGGTAATGCGCGCTACTACCAGCTCCTAGTACCTATTTATATGTCTCTAACAATGCCATTCTTATTAGTATTGCTGAACTGGATAGGTACTGCTGCTTATAAAACCCTCACACGCTGCCCCGCCCCCCACCACCATGTTTCGCCATCTTATCTGGCGCCTTCAGTGGTTAGGGCAGTGATTGCACCCTGAATGCACCCTGAACACATGTGGACCTAATCCGTGAAAGAGGCCTTAGTGTACTGAGGTATTACACCATACAGCTAATTCATTAATTACTTTAATTTCAAGATCAGAGACAAACACTGGACGTGTTAGGGTGTCATATTACAATCCCAAATATGTTCATATATACCTATTTTTAATTTCCAAACCATACCTCTGACGTATCATGTTTCTATACATGAAACCAAATAATTGCTGGACAATTTTAGGGGTTTTCTGGAATTTAAATATTGATGACCAATACTCAATATCTGATTAATGGGGATCCGTCTCCGGGCTGGATGGCGAGAGGAAAAATTATTATGTGATTTTCTGGTACGGTTGCTACATTGACAAGGTTATCATGCTCTTCCCCGTGTTGCTAAAATTCTACCTCTTGCTAAGATAGTCCATATCAGATGGTGGTATTGGATGTTGTGGTGTGTTGACAAAGATTTTTACACATATAGGCTATCCTCACCCTACCTTCTGAGTTGATGCCTGCTGCCCCAGCTGCATTGGTGACTTCCTTCTCCTCATTGTGCTTCCACTGAGCCCCCGCTGTCAGGTGGGAGCACCATCAGTAGTGCATCTACCAGCATATGCTTGTATTTGCGCATCTTCTGATCATGCTTCAGTGACAGAAGTAAGGACGGCACGTTGTCCTTGTAGCGGGGGTCCAGCAGGGTGGCCACCCAGTAATCAGCACTGTTAACAATGGGGGCAATTTGGCGGTCGTTGCGCAGTCATGTGTGCCAGGCTGCCCAGAGGCAACAACAAGCTGTATATTGTCTGTGCCCTCTGTAACCCCCCAGTCACTCTCTATTGGTGAAAGTGAGATGATGTGGGTGCCACCCTGCCGTGAACATGGTTCCTCATCATCATCATCATCATCATCACCCTCCTAATCCTTTAAAACTGTGCCCTATTTGGACAGTTGTGTATCTGTTTACTGTTGGTGTAGGAATCCACCATCCAAGCCACGTGTGGATGATTGGCCTAATAACTGTAGGAATAATCCTTGTTTTTCCTCCTCTTCCTTTTGTGACACATCCTTGTCCATCAGCGCCTGAAGCGCTGTTTCAAGGAAGCATAAAAGTGGGATAGTACTGTAATGCTGATGACGGCTTCATCAGTGCTGGCCACACACTTCCCACATGGCTTTCCTCTTCAGGCTCTGCCACTACTACATTTACCCAGTTGGCACTTAGAGAGATACAACGTCCTTGCCTGTGCTTACGGGTCCACATATTGGTGGTTATGCCAATTGTCAATGATGGTGTTGCACAGTGCACACCTGATTTTGTCCGCCACTTTTTTGTGTAGAGCACGGACGTCCTATCTGGAAAAGTACTAGTGACTAAGAACCACGTATTGTGGGACAGCCACTGTCCATCTCCACAAAATGGAATGGCAGCATTTCAAAGACCAGTAATTTTGAAATGCTGGAATTCAGGGTCGGGGCTTGCGGGAGGGTAGGGGGTCACTTCTTATTTTTCTCCAGTGTATTTGGGATGAACAGCTGAACGCTTCCATGGGACAGTGTGGAGATGCTCGGTAACACTGCTGGTGCTGGTGTTGCTGTCACATTCACTAGTTGCAGGGTTCCAGGTGGCCCTGCTGCTCCAGAGGAGGAGGATGCAGCCCATACCTCAGCAGAAGAGGGAGCAGGAGTAGCCTCAGATCTTTTGTGGTTTTTCAAGTGTCTACTCCACTGCAGCTCATGCTTTGCAATTAAATGCCTGATCATGCAGGTGGTGCTCAGGTTTAGAACATTTATGCTTCGCTTCAGGATCTGACTGCACATTGAACAGAGAACTCCTTTGAGCTGGCTTTTGTGTGCTCTGTCCCTCGGCGCAGTCGGCAGTAGTAGGAGTACTGGCTAAGGGCTGACCACTCTGCTTTTGCTTCCTGCATAAGTGACTGCTGCATGACATGGGGCTCAGACTGCTTGCTTCATGTGCAAGGGGTTGAGATGGAAGACTGATGCCCGTGGGCCACCGTTACCAATTCTGCACTTCTGCGGGTGAAAGACAAAGGGAAGGAACTAGATGCACTGTCAGCCATTCAATCTATCCTTCAATCTATCACTGCCTGTACTTGTTCTGGCCTCACCATTCGTAGAGTGGCATTCAGGCCTACAAAATGACACAAAACATCCTTTTGCCTGCGTGCACCAAAGGACGTTGTTTCATTTGGGTGAGCAGCTGGCACAGATTGACAATGTTTTCTCCCTACAACAGGAGCTCCACCACCAGCAGCAGCATCACGACTACTGTCATGTCCCTTATTTGAGGCTCTCATCTTTTTATAGTCACCCACAAAATTGGCTGACAGGTGTTTTGCACCCCAGAAAGTGGCTGTAGGTCACCAACAGAATTGACTATGGTATTCCCGTGTCACGGATGCAAAGGAGGGGTATCGCCCTGAAAAAATAGAATAGACTGATTAACTATTCTATTACAGTGTGATGGATGCAAAGGAGGTGTTTAGCAACCAAAAAAATTCCTTTATGTCACCAACAGAATTATAAGCCAGATTAACTATTGTATTTCTGTGTCACTGGTGCAAAGGTGTTGTATTGCACCTACAAAATGCGCCTATAGGTCACGCACAGAGTTATCAGCCAGAGCAAACGCCTAACACTGTCCCTCACTATAGCTGTAACTATAGGTGTGCGGGAATAAAGAGGAGTCCACTGATACTGCTCCATGCACTCTGGAACCATCCCCAAATCCAGAGCTTCTTGCTATGAAAGACCAAAGGACCATCCTTTACTGTTGTCCGGAGAATCTGCCTACCTACCAGGAAAAGCCCAGGATTACAGAGGATCCTCCAGATGAGGGTGATCCTGTAGTTCAAACTACTGCCACAAACTGTCACTAGAGGATTGCAGATGAAGTTGTCATCCTCACCACTCTGTGAATAGGCCACTGTGTTGTCTCCCACTACTGTTGCCTCCCTCACCACTATGTAACTGGGCCACTATGTTGACCACTCAGTCAGTTGCCAGCTCACTACTCTATGACTGAACCATTGTGTTGACTTCTTTTCACTGTTACTACCCTCCCTACTCTGTGACTGGCCCACTATAATGACTGCTTATGCTGTTGCATCCCTCACCACTCTGTGACTGGGCCACTGTGATGACTCCTTATGGTGTTGCCAGCCTCCCCAATGTTTGCCTGCACCACTGTGATGACTCCTTATGCTGTTGCCGCCCTCGCCACTCTGTAACTGTGTCACTTTGATGACTCCTCTTGTCGTTGCCACCCTCACCACTCTGTGAATGGCCCACTATATTGACTCCTCATTCGGTAGCCAGCTCACCACTGTATGACTGGGCCATTACGTTGACTTCTCTTACTGTTTCCACCCTCATCACTCTTCGACTGGGTCTCTGTGATGGCTTCTTATGGTGTTGCCACCCTTACCACTCTGTGACTGGTGACTCTGAGATGACTCCTAATGTAGTTGCCACCCTCCCCACTCTGTGACTGGGCAACTGTGATGACTCCTCATGCAGTTTCCAGCTCACTACTCTATGACTCTATGTTGAATCCTCTTACTGTTTCCACCCTCACCTCTCTGTGACTGAGCCACTATGTTGACTCTTCATGCTGTTGCATTTCTCACTAGTCTACAACTGGGCCATTGTGTTGATTCCTCTCACTGTTGCAATCCTCACCACTCTTTGACTGGGTCACTATGAAGACTCCTCATGCTGTTGTCACCCTTAACATTCTGTGACTGGGACACTATTATGACCCCTCCTGCAGTTGCTAACTCACCGCTCTGTGACTGGGCCACTATGTTGATTCCTCTTAATGTTGCGCCCTTAAAACTCTGTGACAGAGCCACTATAATGACTCCTCTTGCTGTTTCCACCCTCACCACTTGTGACTGGGCCACTATTTTGACTCCTCATGTGGTTACCAGCTCACCACTCTATGACTGGTCCATTGTGTTGACTCCTCTCATTGTTGCAACTCTCCACACTATGATGACTCCTCATTAGGGATGAGCGAACCGAACCGTAACGAACCAGATTCGTTACGAACTTTACCGAACGTTCGGTTCGTCCCCGAACCGAACTTTCGTAAAGTTCGTATGAATCAGGTTCGTAAATAAATAAAGTTTACTTTTTCCACAGAATAGACCAGGATACAAGGGATTATTTATTACTCCTACAATCCCTTGTATCCTGGTGTGACCCTCGTGTCAAACCACCCTTTTGGGAGGAGAATTGGCCGAGATGGGTTATTATTTTCGTTCGTCCGAACGTTCGTTCGGAACGAGCGAACAGAACCGTAACGAACCAGATTCGTTTAAGAACTTTTAAGACGAATCTTGGTTATAAATAAAAACGAATATTACGCTAAAGATTTGTACGCTAATGCGTACGTATTCCGTCAAGTAGCGTACTTTTAACAAACGCTACACTGTATGTTCGTCACTGGAGTAGGAATGTTCGCAGACGCAGTGTATTTGTACGCTAATGCGTACATATTCAGTTAAGTTAGCGTACCTTTGACAACGCTACACTGTATGTTCGTTATTATGAATGTTCGCATTAGCGTACGCATTAGTTTAAATTCTTAAATATGCGTATATTTTGCGTCGCCGTTGTACAAGTCACTTTAATTTTTTCTACTTTTTTCATTTAATAGCAACTGCAAGTAAACGAAACTATACCCTACCAGACTACCATTATTGTTGCAGCAATTATTCAGCCGTTATAGCAAGTTTCGTTTTAGGTTCGGTTCGTATGAATCCGAACTTCAAGAAAATTCGCCGAACCGAACCGAACCGAACTTTTCAAAAGTTCGCTCATCCCTACTCCTCATGATATTGCCACCCTTATCACTCTGTGACTGGGCCACTATGATGATTCTTCTCGCTTTTGCCACACTCAGCACTCTGTGACCGGACCATTAGTGTCCTTATTTGGTCTTGTCAGCATCACAATTCTGAAAAAGAACTGAAGGAGTGAAAAATGAAAACCTGTCTTTGGATTATCCATAAGACCTCTTTTTCCTTGTCAGTGTTTTTCATTAGGATTTGCTCATGGTTTGAAAGCCAAAAGCAGGAGTGGGTACGAAACACAGAAGACATGTAAAAATTCCAATTATGTGTCATCTCTGTTTTGAATCTACACCTGCTTTTTTTTCTGTACCAATACTAATCGATTACTGAACAAATAGTGACCATGTGAAGGTGGATGCTCAAAATACAAGACCTGTTTTTTGGGGGAGTTTTCTTATGACAGATCAGAAGAAGGGGAAGAAAAAACATTGACATCAACACAAACTTACTGCTGACATCCTCTTCACTCTATCATGGGCTGCTACTTGTATCAGCATGTAACAGAAAAGGTTCTCTAGCAATCTGGAATCAGCAAATGGTATAAAAGCAGAGCACTCTTTCACTCTTTAGTAAAATCTTGGTTCACTGCATGGTTCTTTACACCTGACGCTAACACTGACCTGTAAGGCTGACCTATAATGGACCAAATAATTTTAGTGTGAACTGAGTCTCAGAGTGATGCCTGTCATACTGATGCACAGTAACAGTTTCTCTACCACAATGGACTCCATTTGCATGTTTAAGCACTGCATAATGATGTACAATGAGATACACTCTTCCTGCAGGCTGGGAAATAGGTCATTTATAATGTGTTTTGTGACAAATTAATTCGGATCAAATCAATTTTGGGGGAAAAAATCAGCAAAGGTTCCAAATCAAAGAAGCCGGGGAACCCATAATGCCCTTCAGCTAGCCAATCTACAGGTAGCCATCCCTTGTGAAGCCACAGCACTAAAAGACCCTCATCCCATGCAGTCTCTTCCATTGTCCTGTGAGCTGAGCACAGAGAGACGTGACAAGCGGTAAGGACAGTGTTGCTGAAAATAATTAATACAAAATAACTCAAGTGTAAACTTATCCTTACAAATCAATGTTATCTTAAGTATAAAGAACCATGCAGTGTCTTAGGATTGTACTATAGAGTGAAAGAGTGCACTCCTTTTATCAGCTGATTCTACATAGATTTCTACATAACTTTTTCTGTAAAATGCTAATACAAGGAGTGTAGAGGTTGTCAGCAGTAAGTTTGTGTTGACATCACTGTTTATTTTGCCTTCTTCTGATGTGTCATCAGAGCAACTCCCAAAAAATGGATCCTGTCTTTAGAGCATCCACCTTCACACGGTCAGTATTTGGCCAGTAATCCATCAGTATTGCTAAGGTAAAAATAAAATAAATATATATATATATATTGCATGTCTTCTGTACTTTGTACCCACTTTAAAAAAAATGATCATATGCTGATGCAAAAAGGGACCGTGTGATAGAGGCCTTATGGATGCTCCAAAGACAGGATCCGTTGTGTTTATCATTTTTTCCGTCCTTCTGACAGTTTAGAAGAACGGTCAAATAAACAGTGATGTCAACAAGGCCAAGGAGAAACACAGGTGGCAACTTATGAGAAGTCAACACAGTGGCCCAGTCACAGGGTGGTGAGGTGGCAATTGCATGAGGAGTCAACACAGTAACCCAGTTATAGTATGGGGAGGCTGGCAAATGCATGAGGAGGCAACACAATGGTCCAGTCACAAAGTGATGAGGTGGAAACTGCATGAGGATACAACACAGTGGCCCAGTCACAGAGTTGTGAGGTGGGAACCACATGAGTGCTCAACATAATGACCCAGTTACAGTATGGGGAGGGTGGCAACTGCATGAGGAGTCAAAACAGTGGCCCAGTTACAGTATGGAGAGGGTGGCAACTGCATGAGGATTCAACACAGTGGCCCAGTCACAGAGCAGTGAGGTGAAAAATGCATGACGAGTCAACATAGTGGTCACTCACAGAGTGATGAGCGTGGCAGCCGCATGAGGAGTCACAGTTGCCCAGTTACAGAGTTAGGAGGTGGGGAGCAACAGCAGTGCCAGTAGCAGATTAAGATGGTGGGTGGCAGTAGGAGAACATGGCAGCATTGGCAGCAGGTGTGTGGCATCAAGCATGTGGCAGCATGAAAATAGTGGCTGAAGCAAGTAGCCAGAAGAAACATGCCTATTTTCAAAAACATTGAGTGTGGCACCCAGAATGATCTAGTTGGATGCATCAGGCATTGGAGTGTGGAAATACTGGCTGATCTACACTGGATTTGTCTTCACAAAGGTCAGTATCCCCTCATTTTGGGTGGAAAGGCTGAAGACTCCAGACTTCAGTTGCTGCTGATGGAGCTGCCATGGCCGTGCAATGTGAGGGCAGAGGAACCCCGTGGTCAGACCTTCATGAGGATGGGTGATGGTGCACATAGGCAGCAGCCAACTCACTACATAGGATGTATCAATATCAGTTAAGTTCATCCTTCCTCTCTGCAGGTGGAAAAAGGCCCCAATTTTGGAGCAGTAGCAAGGATATAACATTGTGAAGACCATGTAGTTATGCGTCAGACAAATGTTGATTATATAGCTGTCAATGCACAAACAACTCATCATGCATCTAGCCATTTATGTAAGAGACTTGGAGGGATTCCCTGCCTCCATCTCCACTACATACTACCACGGTGTGTCATGGTTATCTGCCTAGTCTACCTCATCGCCCTCTAGCTCTTTACTTCTGCAGAAAAACCACCCATTTCTGTATACATTGCTTATTCATAAATGTCCTCCTCCTCCTCCTCCTGCTCAAGTTCAGCCCCCCCAATGCTCAGATGGCTGTGAGATGTAAACACCACGTCTGCTGTGCCCTTGCCAGACAGATTTATCAACATCTGCTCTAGGACATGAAGCTGTGGAATTACGTTGTTCATCCCGTATTCCTGGTGATTGACAAATAAAGCAGCCTCCTCAAAGAGCTTGAGCAAACAGGCAGTCCCAGTTACACAGGGGAGTGTTACTGTCCACCTGCATCATCAAGAAATCATTTATAGCCTCCCTCTGCTCATAAAGGCGTTCCAAAATGTGGAGGGTGGAGTTCCAACGGGTGGAAACGTTGCATATCAGGCGATGTTGGGGAACGTTATTCTGCCTTTGCAGCTCAAGAAGAGTGTGTTTTGCAGGGTAAGAGTGGCCAAAGTTCATACACAGTTTCTTATCCACTTTTAGGATGTCTTGCAGTTGGGTGGAAGACTTCAGGAACCACTTTACAACCAGATTAAAGATATGTGCCATGCAGGGTGCATGGGTCTGCCCTTCTTGATGCAACACTGTCACAATCTTCTTCCCATTGTCTGTGACCATGGTTCTTATTTAAAATTGGTGAGCAGGCAGCCTAGATTTGAGCCATGCTTTGCACAGGTGGTATGCTGGAGGAGCACTCCCTATTGTGCCCACCTTGTGCCCACCGATTTTTGCCCACCTTCTGTTCAACTTACCTTTGTAAGCTGGAACAGCTTTTTTGGAGGAGTAATGATAGCTTGGGACTCTCCACCTTGGCTTGGCACAAGTCATCAGTTCTCTGAAAGCAGCAGAGTCCACCACATGGAAAGTGAAGGACTGTAGTACAAGCAAGTTGGCCAGGAGCTTCTGCGCCGTTGGATGAGTGCACGCATTATGTTGTAATTTTGTAATCGCTTGGTGACCAATTGCTGACAAAACCAGTGACGAGGAGAAGGAGGAGCAGGAACATCAGGACCAATAGATAATGGGAAGGAAACACAGCTCCTTTTCTGCTGAGGTGGTGGAGCCTTGACTGCTGGAGAAGAGCCTCTGGGTGATGCAGCAGTTGCTGTGTCAGGCTGTACCACTGCATTAGCACCACAATTTTCCCAGGCCACTTTATGGTAACGCTGCATGTGTTGATGCACAGCTATGGTGCTAACGTTATTTTCATCAGTTATGTTAACCAGGAGTAGAGGCTACACAGAAATAAGGTGTAATGAAAAGATCTGCACCTGTTCTGTTTTTTTTTTTTTTTTTGTTTTTTTTTACCCAAACCAGGTTTTGGCTCACAATAACTGATGAAAATAACTGATCAAAAAAACGATGTGTGAACATGGCCTTAGCCGGTTTCCCTTTGCACCAGTATTTGCTAGATATTCCTTATACTTAATAATCTGCACTGATTCTGTCTACCATACAAAACATGTAGACTGTTTCGTGTTACCTATTTTTAAAATAAGTTATTGATTTTACATGGGCGCTGGATTTTTAGAATTT
Source organism: Rhinella marina (assembly GCA_900303285.1). Classification (NCBI taxonomy): domain Eukaryota; kingdom Metazoa; phylum Chordata; class Amphibia; order Anura; family Bufonidae; genus Rhinella; species Rhinella marina. The sequence continues at coordinate 90,464 of ONZH01012583.1, forward strand.
GCGATTTTTATGGATATGGCCCAAGTCCCAGGAGCACTTGTGCACTGATGACACATTGTGGACTGACCTCCCAGGATTATTCGATGATTGGTCAGCTATAGAGCTGAAAAGAGGAGGTGTATTGGTTGTGACTACTGCAGAGAGAACAGTGTGCCTTCTGAAACATTACAAAGCAAACCATGCTGGGTTAGCTTAGAAAAAAAAGCAGGTGTAACAGAGCCGACGGCGCAACTAGGCCGGCATCTTCATCTCCATGGTAATGACGGACAAGGAGAAGCCGACATTGCGCGTCCTCTTCAGCATGGCCGGCGTCCTTGTGCCCTGGTTACCAGCAGGGGCTGAGTGCCGACCTGGAGGAGTCGGCGCTCAGTGCCTTGGGCTGGGTAGGAAGTGGGTCACATGACACTGGCCACGTCACGCGACCCTTCTTTTTGGCCTGTTTAAACAGGCAGCCAGCTGGCCACAGGTTGCTTGTGATTGGTTTTCCTGTTTGGAGTTTGCCACACTAACCCTCGTTTGTACCTTTATTACCTGGATTTTGACCTTGCTTGACCCTCTTTGATTGACGTTACCTCTTGGTTTTGACTTTTGGCTTCCCCTGGTTCTGGTTTTGTCTCTGATTCAGATTTGGACATCCTCTCGAATTCAGACTCGGCTTGGTAACCTTACGTTTCTGTGTTCTATCTTTTCTGTTTGTTGTTTGTCCCCCATTGTTCCTTCCCCTTAAGGCCCTGGGAGTTAAGTTAGGGACAGTTGTGGACCGTCGTTTAGGATGGATCATGCAAGTTGGTATGAACAGTGGTGTGGGTGGAACACAGAGCAGCACTGTTCCCTACTTATCCATGACAACAGGAAAGTGATGAAAACAGGAAGTTCTGCATGTAAACATCCAGCTAGAGTTCAATGATGCTAACAATCATTATGAAACTGAAATTAAAAAAAACACTTTAAATGGTTAATAAAGCTTTTGGACTGTTGTATAACTTGCAAAACTGAAAATATAGCAGCCATCCCTCTCTTCAGAAGACTTAGCATGCAATAATCATATTTTTCATTATAGTACGCAAGTGACATATCAGGAGAAGAAAGTGGAAAGTGATTTCTACACATAGAAGGATACAATCAAGAGAGTAAATTATTGTTGAAATGGTAAAAAAAGTATAATAATAATAATCCTCACCTCATCCATTTGCTCAGAGAGAGGACTTTGCGGCCATCTTGATTGAAGAAAACGGGACAAAACTCACGCGCACTGACATGTCATCACTCAAGATTTGACGCATTTCTTCAATTAAGATGAATGCAATGGTTTCTCTGCCAGCAAATGGATGAAGTGGGTATGTATTTTTTTTATTTTTCACCCTTGATTAACCCTTGAAAGGCCTAAATGTGACCGTTAGATGTGAGATCAGAGTCGAACGTGGCATGTGAGGGGTTCAATGACGGGAGGCTGGGCGATCACCGTTTCCCATTATTGCACCCTCTAAATACAGTAGAATGCAATTTGTGACAGAGCAGTTCTTCACGTATCAAATTTCTTTGTTAACTTTGTCGAAGCAGCTCATCTCTATTTATTACCGTTTGTTGCCAGCACGGTGAGCATGATACAATCTTGATGTCTGAGTGTTACCAGAGCAGTCCTGTTTCCCCCTGTTATGGACATACATTGTTGTGTATTTTACTAGTGCTGATTGTAATGATTGGTCTTATACTTTGTGTTGTGTGACTCGTACACCTGTTTACCAGTTGATAACAGCTTAATCGGTTGTAAACTACTAAATCTGGTCACTTCTGCAGCTTCCTGATTAACACTTTGATGTCCTTATTTCTTAGACTATATATGAATGGATTCAGCATGGGTGTAATCACAGTGTACAACAGAGAGACAACCTTGTTAATAGTCAATGAATCCCCTTTTGTAGGAATTATATAAATGGAGATCAATGTCCCATAGAAGATGCAGACGACTATTAGGTGAGAACTACAAGTGGAGAAGGCTTTACTCCTCTGAAGATTGGATGAGAGGCTGAGGATGGTGTTCACGATGCATCCATATGATGTCACAGTCATAAAAAAGGGAAAAATTATGACTAACACACTCGTATAGAAAACTTCCATCTCCACTTTCGATGTTTCTGAACAAGATAGTTGGATTATCGGGGCCAAATCACAAAAGAAATGGTCAATGACATTTGGTCCACAGAATTCCAGTCCAAAAACGGATAAAGTAGTTAAAAGGATTAATGCAGACCCCAAAATCCAAGAAATCAGGATCATTTTCAAAAACAAAGAAAAGTTCATAATTGTGGTGTAGCGGAGAGGGTTACAGATAGCCAGATATCGATCATAAGCCATTGCTGCTAGAATGAAGCACTCAAGGGACTCAGAGCACCCAAAGATAAAAAACTGGGTGATACAACCTGAGAATGACATGACCAACCCTTCAGCAATTATACTGGCAAGAGTGTTAGGGACAATGTCTGAGCTGAGCAAAATATCAAATATGGACAACTGGGAGATGAAGAAGTACATGGGAGAGTGGAGGGTCCTGCTGTAGGACACCAGGGCGATGATCAAGAGATTTCCACAGATTGTTACACAGTAAACTACAAGAAGCAGAATAAAAATAAGGATCTTGAACTTTTGGAGGTTTCTGAAGCCAAGAAGAAATATTTCATTGACCGTTGTATGGTTCCGCTCATTCATCGCCTGGAAAGAAACAAAATGTCAAATAAAACTGTATTCTTTACTCGGGTAGTCAATGTCTGGATCCACAATGTGGCATCACGGTTAATGGTCAAAATTCACTTTAATGCTGTATGGAGATTTGTCTCTGTAGAGCATTAAAATGTGTGTGCTCCAGTAAGGCAAAGTGAGTTATGAATGAAGTCTTGTGGGAAAACCATTTTAAAAATTGTTTCTCAAGTCAGGTTTGGTACCAAGGTACCAGTCAATATCAAAGCCGACCTTGGATACCTTTTTTTAAATGGTTTTCAAGTTTAATAATCAAATACTGAAGTTACTCACCAAAAGTCTCAAAGGAGCACATACATTTTAATGCTGTACGGAGACAAATTTTGGATCAGAAGCTCACTTCGCTCATCTATAGTTAGTCTAGGCCCCTTTAAACTATTGGCTAATTATTGTCCTATACAGTGGAGGGGATTGCTGCCTGTAAAGGCAGCTCTCACTTTCGCTCATGATAAGGCAATCATTTGGGACAATAATTGCCTACACAATTGGACCATGTAAAGGGGTCTTTACTGGTAAGTTTCATAAAAGTACCTGAAAAGTGCAATGTCAAAATTCGATCAGCAATATTACAATTTTACTGGACTTGATAAGATCTATAAAGGTGAAAATTGTACAAGCTACAAGGAGATGCATGGATGTGGAATATACAAAGAGTAGAAGATAAACGCAAAGTCCCCAATATAGAGCAATATAGAGCAATATAGAGCAATATAGAAGAAACACTTTGGTGTGACAAGATTTACTGTTTAGCCTGAGATACAGGAAGCCGACCTGCAGATTACTTACTGTGCCAACTAATAAAATAGCACTTGGAATCATCTCAGCAAAGTGAATGTTAACCGGCATTAACAGTAAAGAACATGAAGGAGTGAATGCATTTTATAGGTTTTCTGGAAATGCAGCTGAGAACACACATAAAACTCTGGGGTATGGAACAGATTATCATAATGAGTCACAGATGAAAAGCCTAAGACAAAGAGTAATCATCTCTTATTATAGCCTCTGTGGGACTTTATATGACATGTAATTTTTTTCAAAAATAAAAATGTGTTCTGGATCATTCCAATCTTATAAAGTGGGATATGTCATAGCTTTATGATTAATAAGGGTCCAGCCTTAGAAGGGGTGTATTAAAGATGCATACCGAATTGAGATACCGGTTACTCCTAGGGCCTGTCTACTGGTGGTGGTGAACATTGCGAATCATGAGGTGCATTTTGGGGTACAACACCTATTATTCCAAGCTCAAAAACTGATAGCTCGATACTGGATTCTCCCACAGCCTCCCTCTGTGCTTAATTCCTTAACAGGATGAATTATATACTCCATCTAGAAAAGGGGGTATATGTAAAGAGGAAGTGTGAAGCCAGATTTGCGGAAACATTGAATAAATAGTTCTCCGCTCGGGCCGGGTCCTCCTCCACTGGGTCTGCCTAGACTTCCCTTATGTTGGTGGGGGCCAGACTAGGATGATTGACTGGAAATCAGTATCTGTGTAGGAGTCGGAAATGTCAAGAATCGAACCAGGTGGGAATAAGGAGTGATTCAGGAACCCTGACTAAGTGGTTAGATATAAAAATGAAGGCCCTACGCATGTACATGAGAGGGATATGTTTTTACTGACTGTCAAAAGGACAATGATGAGATGTGATGTGGTTATTACAAATGGCAGACCGTCTCTTCGCTAGGGAGTCGAGGGGAGGGTTGGGAGGGTTTATTTCTTTTTGTTTTGTGGGGGTTCAAATAATGGCTTTGTATGTCATTTATATGATTGGCTGTAATACTATCTGTAAAGAAAGGAAAAGCTGTTTTATAAAAACTCTCTGTGTACAGCCTTTGAGGTTCTCCTGGTCCAGAAAAGGTAGGGTCCTGGTGCAATGTTCTTGCCAATCACTTCTAGCTAAAAGGAAATGTGTCATCAAAAAATTACCTTTTGTTTAAATCACATTTTTATATTGAGCAGGTTTTTCATGAATTTCAGTCTTTTATAACCTAATTTCCCCAAAAATGTAATTCGATCAGATGAATTGCGTTAAAAATCAACTACTTCCTGGCTGCTGAGAGCCTGTATAGTTGTGTAGAATAATGTGCATTGCAGAAACATGCATGGGTTGTCTGCTGTGGTAGTGAAGCAATACTGTGAGTCAGTATAACACACAGATAACAGGTGTCACTCTTAGAATTACTTCACATTTCACTTTTTTAGTCAGTTATGGGGACAAAACTGACCAAATAACTCAAGTTTCAGGTATAAAGAACTGTGCAGAGCCCAAGATTCTACTATAGTGTGAAAGAGTGCACTCCTTTTGCACCATCGTCAGCTGATTCCACATAGATTTCTACAGAACTGTTCTGTTACACGCTGATACATGTTGATGTCACTGTTTATTTTGCCCTTCTTCTCATCTATCATAAGAACAACCCCCATAAAAATGTATCCTGTCTTTTGGAATATCTACATGTGTGCATTTTGTACCCACTCCTACTTTTAGCTTCCAAATCATGAGCATATCCTGATGGAAAATAGGGATCATGTGATACAGGCCTTACGGCTGCTCTGTAGGCAGGGTCAGTTGTGTTTCTCATTTTTCCGTCCTTCTGACTGATCAGAAGAAGGGTAAAATAAATGGTGATGTCAACAAGGCCAAACAGGGACAATAGCAGCTCTTTCACAGACTGGTGAGGTGCAAAGAACACAAGGAGTCAACACAATGGCCCAGTCACAGAGTGGTGAGGTTGAAAAAGCATGATCATTTAACACAGTGGCCCAGTCACAGAATAGTGAGGGTGGCAACAGCATGAGGACTCAGCACACTGGTCCAGTCACATGGTGAGGTGGGGGACAAAAGCAGTGGCAGAAACAGCACAAGATGTTTGGTGGCAGTAGGATCACATGGCAGCAGGTATGTGACAACATTTGAATAGTGGCTGAAGCAGGTGGCCAGAAGATATGGGTCTCTTTTGAGACAGCGTGGCATCCAGACTGATCTAGTCTAATGCATCAGGCATTGGCTTGTGGATATACCAGCTTATCCACGTCTGATTCATCTTCACAGATCGTCATTGTCAGTTTCTTCACATTTTGGGTGGAGAAACAAGTTCTCCTTGGGATAACTATTTAACCAGCCACACAACTAGATGGGCAGGAAAGCTTGTGCAGTGCAAAGTTTGTCCACTTGCAGCCACAAATCAAGTTTGGCTGCATAGTAGTCCAGAGCATCTCCGATGTGGGATGGCAAGGTGCGGTCCAAGTATGTCACCACCTGCTGTTTCAGGTTCTGCTCCATGTCTTGTTGCCTTTGCTGGTGGGTGTTTTCTTCATTAGGCGGGTGAAGAAAAGTGCTCATCAGAGACTCTAACATAAGAGTTACTAACATAAGTTGCTAGTGATGGAGCTGGTACTGCTTCTGCCCCTCAACCCCACTACAGTAGCCGTGGACATGAGTGCAGAGGGAACCTTCACTCTGACCTTTGTAAGGATGGGCAATGGCGTACATAGGCATTGGCCAACTCACTGCATAGGATGTCTCAATAGTAGTTGAGCTTATTCCCTCTCTCAGTGGAAGTAAAAAAGGTCCCCATTTTGGAGCTGTAGTGACGGTCTAACAAGGTGAAGAGCCAGTAGTCATCCCTCTTCTGAATTACGACAATTAGGCAGTCACTGCGCAAGCAACCATGCATGCATCGGGCCATTTGCGCAAGGGAGTCAGAGGGACTCCCTGTCTCCCTCTCCATTGCATACTGCCACTGTGTGTTGGGATCATCTGTCTGGTCTTCCTCATAACCCTCTACCTTCTCCTGCTCCTCCTCTCCTGTCACTTGTGCAGAAAAACCACCCATTTCTGTAAACATTGCTTGTGCATGAATGTGCTCCTGCTCCTCCTCTAGTTAAGCCCCCATATGGCTCAGGTGGCCGTGAGATATAGGTGCCACATCTCCAGTCCCTTGACCATCCAGTTTTAGCAGCATATGTTCCAGTACATGAAGCAGTCAAATGCCATTGTTCATACTGTAGACTGACAACTAAAGTCACCTTCTCAAACTGCCTGAGCAAACTGTCGGTGTCACACATGAGCTGCCACTGGCAAACGTCAAAGTTGCCTGCATCATCAAGAAATCATTAATGACATTCCTCTGCTCATTTAGCCAGTTCAACATGTAGAGGGTGCAGTTTCAACGGGTGGAAACGTCACATATGAGGCAATGTTGGGGAACCATTCTTCCTTGGCAGCTCAAGAAGGGTGTGCTTAGCAGTGTAAGAGTGGCTGAAGTGCATGCACAGTTTTCTGGTCATTTTCAGGACATCGTGCAGATGGGTGAAAGACTTCAGGAAATAATTTACAACCAGATTAACCATGTGCGCCATGCAGGACGCATGGCTCAGCCCTCCTTGATGCAGCTCCAACACCATGTTCTTGCTGTTGTTGGGCTAAAATGGTTCTGATTTTGAGTTGTCGAGGAGAAAGCCAGGATTCAATTTTTTGATGAAGGAGGCAGAGCAGTTCCTCCCCTGTGTGAATCTGTTTGCCCAGGCAAACTAGATGCAGGACAGCATGACACCGTTATGATCTGCACATGTGGTATGCTGGGGAAGCACTCCGAATTGTGCCTACAGTGGAGGATGAAGACAAGGTGGAGGATAAAGAGGCTTACGGTTAGATGACCCGATGGTTAAATTACACTAGAAACTAAGGCCTGTCGCTGTGACTGCTGCTTTCACCCCTTTTCTTCTGCTGCTACCTCTGCCTGCTCTAGAAAAATTTTGTTGATTGGCCATTACCTTAGATGGGCCTGTCAGCTGTCTGTCCGACAGAAACTGCAAGGGGAAAACAGCAATACTATTAGACTGCAATTTCACCCCAGAAGTAAGGATGAATGAAGTAGTTACATATACGAATTAGAGATGAGCAAATCTTCAATGATTTGCTTTGGTGAATAATCGTCAAATTTATAACAAGATTCATTCTTAATACAAATTTATTCGGTCGAAGTTGTGTTAAAAAATATTTGTTGTTCTGTGAACATTCCTGCAAAAATTACGAACATACAGTCTAAGCGTTGTTAAAAGTATGCTACTGAACTGAATACGTAAGCATTAGTGTAAAAAGTGCTTAAGAATCCTTAGCGTACTATTGTCTTGCGATTGCGTCATACGCACGCACGATGCTAGGCAGTGGCGTACAGTCTTCACAGGCAGTCCATATGAGCTAAAAAAGTAAGGTGCTCACTGCTAGCTATCCGGCTAAGTGCATAATTTACCAAACACCATACAATAAGTGCATAATAGGACACATTGCAGTACCAGAAAAAGAATACACACAATGGGATAAAGTGCTTGAACATTGCTCAACCTGTAAAAATATTATTGCTAAAATACTACAAAGACATAATTATGCAAATATTTTAGTGCAATTAATTTCACATTTGCAAGCATAATAGGCTCAGATATATATATATATATATATATATATATATATATATATATATATATGTGATGTGGTTATTATTATTATAGAGAGAGAGAGAGAGTCTCTTTTCTTGGTTTCTTGGCATAAAACACTGGAACACATAGTCCAAAATTCAATTTTAATCCACGTGAGGTAATATAAAACAGCAGCAAAAAGAGAACCCTCTTTGTAAAGGGGGCTCCCAAATAACCTGAGAAAGGGGGGGAAATAGGCGCACTTAAGCACAACTGGGAATTTTCTGCAGAATGGGGGAGTCCTGACAAGCCATATCCATCTGGGTGAGAGTTAAACAGGGGGCAATAAAAACAAGATAAATAAAAAACATATGCCAACTTGCTCTTACCCGTCATGTGCAGTCCATGTTGTGGCTCCCACAGGTCCAGATCATGAGGTGTCCTCTAAGCCAGCCAGACAGTCAATTGTAGAAGAGTTCCTCAGATGAGAGACCTGAAGTCCTCCTCGCTGCTACTGCTGCTAAAGGACATAAGAGGACGCTCCTGCCTCCTGTAGGCCATGCTGGCTGCCGTTGTTGAGCTCCATCGCCCTCTGCTGGTTGAATTGGGACTTGACCGGGTGGTCACACTGGTGAGCGCTGCTACCACTTGACCCTTGACCTTTTTGGATCCTCCTGCTGGGACAGAAGGGGTAAGTATTTCTGGATGCAGCGGTTCAGGCAAGGCTGTTGTCAAGGAAGAACCAGGTGAAAGGACTGTGGTGGTGGTGGTGGTGTCAATCCAGGGATTAGAGGCTCTGGTTGTGGCTGTGGTTTCTCTCTGAAACCGAGGGTGCCATGTGCTGTCTCTTGTAGGCAGCGCACACATCCTGTGGCTGGTGGATCCTACAGCCAGGTCTCGGCTGGCGATGCAGGTACCAGAGGCCTTGACAGTAATGTTACCCCGGTAGCAAAGGGGCCTTTCAGGGATGCCATAGGGTATATTTGACCTTATCCCCCACATATAGACTGTGAGGGGCTAGGGGCAGGTAAGACCGTTTGACAGACCTGCGGCACAAGAAGTACTCCTCGCCATTCTTGTTGTTTGCAAGGAAGCCACTGCCTCTCTCCACCGAAAACCAGATGATGGTTCCTTTGCGCCTTTCCAGCGTAGGGTCTCCCGGCCTCGGATGGTCAAGCACTTGGATGACCCAGTCCTCCACCGCTTTCTTATATTCCCATAGGGTCTGGGCATGGGCTATCATGGATGTAGGCACGATGGGATTCTACCGCATGGAAGGTGTTCTCCTCCTGGGCTGCGGAGTGGATGCTCCAGCCACCTCCGCCGCACCAGCCAACACGGTGGACACCTCCGGTGCCCGTGAGATTCTCGGGGTCACTTGTGCCACTGATCTCTTCGGGCCTCTCCAATGGTTCAGGTTTGCTACCCCACACCATCTGTCCCCACTTTAGATGTACTTGGTTCGCCATGCTGTCTTGTTGTTTTCACTGCTGACTTGAACTGGAGAGGAGGGCAGAGTAATGAGGGAGGAGTCTTCACTCCCTATACTTGCAAATAGATAGTTCCTGGTGGGCCAGGATGGTTTTTCCCTCTTCTGAGGGGGAAGTATCTTCACTTTCCTGCTCTTGAGGGTGCGTATCTTCATTTTCCTGCTTCTGGGGTCTGGGGGGCAAGAAGAATGCATTCTTAGCGTTAACGTTCAAAATTTTAAGAACATTTAAGACTTTCACGAAGCGAAACTGAAATAAAGAGGATTTGTAACGAATATACGAAGTGGCAAATAGATTTGCTCATCTCTGATACAAAATAAATACCCCCCCAAAACTGTTTGTGTCAGACCGCACTTCCACACTTTCAGTACAGAAGCAAGGATGAATGGGACAAGTTATATATGAACTAAATACACCCTAACACTGGTTGTATCAAACTGCACTTTCACCCCAATAACAGATGGTAGGATTACTGCAATTACTGTTTAAAACAACCTAAAATCAGTAGTATTAGATCACCCCAATTAGTGCAGCAAGGTGTAATAGAATCGCTCCTATTACCCAGGCTGTAAACTCCCCTTTTGGTCCCTGCTCTCTCCCTTTATTTAGGATAATGCCTTCTTAACTTTCCCCTATACTATAAATCTGTCCTTGACTGCTCAATCTTAATATTTTGTGAATAAAGTCTTTTCTAATCACTGTCACTAGTGCCTATAATGTCTCTCCCTACACTAAGTTCAGTGTAAAATGGCGGAGATTGGGCATGAGGAGGCTTTTTATAGGGCTGGCTATCTGCTGATTGGCATGGCATTATGGGTGTTCCCTCATTCCAGAGCTTCTTACTTTCATTTTGTAACATGTGCAGCAGCCATTTCAGAAAAAAAAAGTGATTTCTTACCTTGAAGCGCAAGAAAATTTGACTTTGGGACAATACAAATTTTTCCTGAAATTCGGGTCTAATTCAACTTTGTCAACTTTGATTCACTTATCTCTAATATCAATATTTAAACAAAAAACATAAATCCTGCAGTTTTTGCGCTGGACGATTTTCTAGCTCGTTAGCGATCATCTTGCAATGTAATACTGCCGCTCTACTCTACTCTTCTCTACTCTGCCAAATTAAGACAATAATCTTGAGCCAGGAAGTGGAGGTCTGAGTGGAGGAGGAGCTGGACGTGACGGTGTAGGTGGAAGAGCCAGAGGAGATAGCCAACACTTTTTTTTTTTTTTTAAATTTATGGAGGCCCCAAACATTGGGAAATAGGAAACAGAACCAACTGCGCTGAAGTATAACAATGGCTCAGTGTGGCTGATATATCTCTCTACTCTGGCCAAGGTACGGACAAATCCTGTGGGATCCATGTCTGGTTCATTTTAATGAACGTGAGCTTGTCCATGTTGACTGTGGACCTCCAAGGTGTAAAGGGCAAGCTCAGGCCATGTGTCCAGTTTGGAGATCCAGGAGTCAAATGGGGCAGACTTATCAGTCTGTATGTGCCGACGTGTGCACATACTCATCTACCATGTTGCAGAAATGCTAGCTCCTGCTAATACTGTACGATCTGTATCAAATGGCGGTGCTGGATGTTTTGGTGAGCTGATGATGGTTTTCCACATTTTAGCCATACTAACCCTCCCTTTTAAGGTGGTGCGGGTGCCCCAGCTGCATTGGCGACTTCCACTTCCTCCGCCTCATGCTTCACTAAGCCCCATCTGTGGGGTGGGAGCACCATCAGCAGTGCATCTACCAGAGTGCTTTTGTGTGCATCAGAGCGCCATCAGAGTGCATCATCTGATCATTCTCTAGTGATGGAAATAAGGACAGCATGTTGTCTTTGTGGCGGCGGTCCAGCAGGGTGGCCACACAGTAATCACCAGCAGCAGCAGCAGCAGGTAGACCAGGAGCAGACCCTAAACCAGCAGGTGGTGGCCTACTTGGACAGCACCCTGCCACCCCACATTAAGGATCCACTGGACTACTGGGCAGCAAAACTGGATTTGTGGCCGCAACTGGCCGAGTTTGCACTAGAGAAGCTGTCCTGCCCGGCTAGTAGTGTGGCATCAGAGCGGGTGTTAGATTTGCTATTGATGGCTCTCCTATCTGACCGCGGGGGCTCAGTGGAAGCCCAAGGCGGAGAAGGAGGAGGAGGAAGTCACCAATGCATCACCTCAGAAGTGAGGGTTAGCATGGCAAAAATGTGTAAAAAGGTTTCTCAACACGTCATAACATCCAATAAAACCATCTGATAGAGACCATCTTAGCAGGAGGCAGCTTTTTAGCAACAAGGCGGAAAAGTATGTGTCCACATGTCTGACTTACTGACTGATGGGTCTGCCCCATTTAACTTCTGAGTCTCCAAATTAGACCCATGACCTCAGCTACGTATACAACGTGTACAAGCTCATATTCATTAAAATGAACCAGGCAAGGATACCTGCCACACCCCAGATGCCACTGACCGAGGACTTGATGATGCTGACAGACAAAACTACTGCCCATTATAACTGATGTTAGACAGTGACAGCTCATGTGTAGCACCTTCTGTTTGCTCAGGCAATTTTAGGAGGACTCTTTATTTGTCAGTCGCCAGGAATTTGGGATTAATTTCAAACAATGGTGCATGATACAGCAGACTAGATCATTCTGGCAGTAATTATCTGATTGTGATGTGCTGCCACTAGAGATGAGCGAGCATGCTCATGCGCGCTTGGTGCTCGTTCGAGTATTACGGTACTCGTAAGTGCTCGCTGCTCGGACGAGTATCTCGCCATGCTCGAGGAAATGGCAACTTATGCATTGTGCATTTTTGGCGCCTATAAACTCAGCCAATCACAAGCCAGGAGACTCTGCGGTACACCCAGCATCACGTTGGGCCCTTACATGTCGATAGCAGGGGTTGGCTGGCCTGATCAGGTGACCCTGGAATATACTAGTGACTGCCCGCGGTGCTCGGCTCAGATGCTGTCTGGATGTCGTTAGGGATAGAGCTGCTGTTTTTCAGGGAGAGTGTTAGGGCCTGCATTTAGTTATTTGTTAGGCAGGAGTGATCTCACAAGAACCCAACAGCCCTTCTAAGGGCTACAAGACATTTTTTTTGTCTCCTGGCTTGGCTGGCTGGCACTAGTAGTGCAGCTATCGCCATATATAACCCTTTTTTTTTATTGTTACATCTCAGTGATACAAATCCATTTCACACAGCAGTGTGGAACCATTCTGTGTGTCACAGTTCATCTGTCCGCTCACTACAATCTGTATTTTCTGTCCAGGTGACACATTCTGTACGTCACTTAATTAAACAAGGTCTTTTGCTCTCACTTATACAGCTAGATTACAAAAATCTCTGTGTGACATTTGTCTGGGTTGCAGTCAAAACAGCCACTGTCAACAGGGTGTGAGTTAGCTCTCTGATAGTTTCTGCACGTCACGTTAAAATAAAAACAAAACTAAAAAAAAAAAAAAAAAATATATATATATATAAAAAAATAGTTTTTTGTTGTTTTATCTCAGTGATACAAATCCATTTCACACAGCTGCGTGGAACCATTCTGTGTGTCACAGTTTAGCTGTCCACTCACTACAATCCGTATATTCTGTCCAGATGACACTTTCTGTACGTCACTTAATTAAACAAGGTCTTTTGCTCTCACGTATATAGCTTGATCACAAAAATCTCTGTGCGACATTTGTCTGGGTTGCAACAAAGCAGACCAAGTCTGCCTAATCTAATATTTTCCGTGTAATTGCTCCATACTGCACGGTACGTAAAAACATACGTAATTTTGCTCTAACTTATCCACCTATATATTTTCTTGTTCAGATTGAACAAGTTTGTGGGTTTCAGTACAGCAGGCCCATTTATTTATTTATTTTTTTATATAATACACTTATATACAGAAAATGTTGACCTCCAGGGCTAAGGGTCGAGGACGAGGGCGTGGGCATTCAATTACTGCAGGGGGCAGAGGCCGTGGTCCTGGGCAGGGTGAGACAGTACCTGCTGATGAGGGAGCAGGGGAACGCCGCAGAGCTACACTCCTTAGCTTCATGTCTCAACTTATAGGGACACGTGGTAGAGGACTGTTGAAACCACAACAGTGCGAACAGCTGATGTCGTAAATTGCAGACAATGCTTCAAGTAATTTGTCCACCAGTCAGTCTTCCACGCAGTCCACCCACGTTACCCAAGGGAGCACTCCTCTGGCTCCTCCACCTCAACCTCCTTCCCCCCAGTCTGCCCCCTCCCAGTAAAATTTGGAATGCGATCCGGCATACTCTCAGGAACTGTTTTCTGGACCCGTCCTAGAGTCACAAACCACTTCTCAGGTTGCTTCTGACCTCGTTCCCGATGCCCAAGTTTTCCAACTGTCGCAGTCTGTGGGTGATGATGATGATGACAATGTTGACTTAGTGTAAGAAGTTTGTAAAGAGGTGTCGGACGATGAGGAGACACGGTTGTCAGACAGTGGTGAAGTTGTTGTCAGGGCAGGAAGTCCGAGGGGGGAGCAGACTGAGGAATCGGAGGATGACGAGGTGACTGACCCAAGCTGGGTTGATAAGCCGAGTGAAGACAGTGCTTCTGAGGCGGAGGCGAGTGCTGCACCAGAACAGGTTGTAAGAGGCAGTGGTGTGGCCAGAGGGAGAAGCAGGGCCAGAGCTGGTGCATCAGCAGCAACTGTTTCACGTAGTGAAGCTCCCGTGGCGAGGCCTAGATGTTCGCAAGTCTGGAGGTTCTTTAAATAAAGTGAGGATGACCGACGGACTGTGGTGTGCAACCTGTGCCACACCAGGATCAGCAGGGGTGCCAGCACTACTAGCCTAGCCACCACCAGCATGCGCAGGCATATGAGTGCAAAACACCCCACTCAATGGAACCAAGGCCGTTCACCACCTCCTGCGGGTCACACCACTGCTCCTTCCCCTGTGTCACTCGCTGCCTCTGCTAGTCAACCCCCTGCCCAGGACCCCGGCACGAGCACCTCCCACCGGAAAACAACACCTTCGCCTCCACGATCCTCCACAGCGTCCACCAATGTGTCCCAGTGCAGCGTTCAGATGTCTTTACAGCAGACGCTGGAGCGCAAGAGGAAATACAGTTCCACCCACCCACATGCCCAAGCCCTCAACGTCCACATCTCCAAATTGCTAAGCCTGGAGATGCTGCCCTATAGGCTGGTAGAGACTGAGGCCTTTCGCAACCTCATGGCGGTGGCTGCCCCTCGGTATTCGGTCCCCAGCCGCCACTATTTTTCCTGATGTGCCGTCCCATCCCTACACCAGCACGTGTCACAGAACATCATCCGTGCCCTGACCAACGCTGTTTCTGAGAAGGTCCACCTAACCACGGACACGTGGACAAGTGCTGTCGGGCAGGGACACTATATCTCACTGATGGCACATTGGGTTAACTTGGTGGAGGCTGGGACCGAGACTGACCCTGGGGCTGCTCATGTACTGCCCACAACGAGGATTACGGGGCCTACCTCGGTCACGGTTTCTCAGACGTACTATGCCTCCTCCTCCGACCCCTCCTCCTCCTCCTCCACTGAATTACCATCCGTGGGCACGGCGCCTTCAGTCGGTAGCTCTAGGCGCAGCAGCAGTGCCGCGGGTAAGCGCCAGCAGGCGGTGCTCAAACTGCTGAGCTTAGGTGACAAAAGGCACACCGCCCAAGAGCTGTTACAGGGCATCACATCGCAGACCGATGTGTGGCTGGCACCGCTGAACCTCAAGCCAGGCATGGTTGTGTGTGACAACGGGCGTAACCTGGTGGCGGCTCTGCAACTCGGCAGACTGACACATGTGCCATGACTGCCCCAAGTGTTCAATCTCATAGTTCAGCGGTTCCTCAAGACATACCCCAATCTGTCTGATTTGCTCACCAAGGTGCGCCGCATCTGTGCGCACCTCCGCAAGTCCACCACAGATGCTGCCACTCTCAGGGCAGCGCAGCGCCTCCTACAACTGCCCGCTCACCGACTGTTGTGCGACGTACCCACGAGATGGAATTCAACATTAAACATGTTATCCAGAGTTTACCAGCAGCGCAGTGCGATTGTAGACTGCCAGATTTCAACTTCCACCAGAACTGGTAGTCAGGTCACTCAGATTCCTCAAGTCTACAATGAGGAGTGGATGTCTGATATCTGCCAGGTGTTGAGCAACTTTGAGGAGTCAACACAGATGCTCAGCGGCGATGCCGCCATTATCAGCCTCACCATCCCGCTGCTTTGTCTGTTGAAAAACTCACTGCTCAGCATGAAGTCGGATGCTTTGCGCTTGTCACAAGAGACTGTGGAGCACATGACAGACTTCATGTTAGGCTGCCTATCCCGTGACCCTCGCGTTAGAAGCATTTTTTCAAACACCGATTACTGGGTGTTCACTCTCCTGGACCCACGGTACAAGCAGAACTTTTCCACTCTCATCCCTGCAGAGGAAAGGAGTATGAGAGTGAATAGATATCAACAGGCCCTGGTGCACAAGCTGAAACAATCCTTCCCATCTGACCCCGCTAGTGGCAGAGGGCATGGTTTTGTGGGCCAAGTAGCGGGGGAGAGGAGGCGAGCAGGCAGCTTATCCAGCACTGGCAGGGGAACGCTCTCCAAGGCCTTTGCCAGTTTTATGTCACCCCAGCAAGACACTGTCACCTGTCCCCAGTCTAGGCAGAGTAGGGGGGAGCTGTACAGAAAGATGGTGAGGGAGTACCTAGCTGACCATACCGACGTCCTTAGCGATCACTCTGCTCCATACAACTACTGGGTTTCAAAGCTGGACACGTGGCCTGAACTGGCGCTGTATGCCTTGGAGGTGCAGGCCTGCCCTGCCGCAAGCGTGCTGTCAGAGCGGGTATTCAGTGCAGCTGGTGGCGTCATCACCGATAAGAGTACACGCCTGTCAACTGACAGCGCTGACAGGCTGACGCTTATTAAAATGAACAAAGCCTGGATTTCACCGGAATTCAAATGTCCTCCGGGGGAAAGCAGCTAAAGATTAACATTACTTATGTATCCGATTCCTCTTCTCTACTCCTCCTCCTCCTCCATGTCGTCTTTGCCTAATGCTGACCAAAAAGACGCCATTTTTTAGAGGTCCAACTGGCACTCTTTTACCACAATTTTTCAGGAGGGCCCCCTACAGGCCCTCTCTTCAAACAATTTTTCCGGAGGTCAACCTACAGGCCCTCTCTCTAAATAATTTTTCTGGAGGTCCACCTACAGGCCCTCTCTCCAAACAATTTTTCCAGAGGTCCACCTATAGGCTCTCTCTCCAAACAATTTGTACGGAGGTCAACCTACAGGCCCTCTCTCTAAATAATTTTTCCGGAGGTCCACCTACAGGCCCTCTCTCCAAACAATTTTTCCAGAGGTCCACCTACAGGCCCTCTCTCCAAACAATTTTTCCGGAGGTCCACCTACAGGCCCTCTCTCCAAACAATTTTTCCAGTGGTCCACCCACAGGCCCGCTCTCCAAACAATTTTCGTCTTTTTCCTATCTTTCTCTCTCTCCAAACGATTTTTCCGGATAGCTGCCATATACGGTATTAAACTGAGAAGAATACATAGAACACATGCCACACTTGATCAAGTACATAATTGACAATTGTACCGGTTGATACTAAATTTTTAAGTTGGGGTCCTACGTTGTCATTCTAACTACATCTGGCTGTTGTCACCACCACACACGCTAGCCCAGGGGGCACTCCTCTGGCTCTCCCAACTCAACCTCCTTCCCCCCAGCCTGCCCCCCACTTAAGGCCCTCTCTCCAAACAATTTTTCCGGAGGTCACCTAAAGGCCCTCTCTCTAAATAATTTTTCCGGAGGTCCACCTACAGGCCCTCTCTTCAAGCAATTTTTCCAGAGGTCCACCTACAGGCTCTCTCTCCAAACAATTTTTACGGAGGTCAACCTACAGGCCCTCTCTCTAAATAATTTTTCCGGAGGTCCACCTACAGGCCCTCTCGCCAAACAATTTTTCCGGAGGTCCACCTACAGGCCCTCTCTCCAAACAATTTACGTCTTTTTCCTATCTTTCTCTCTCTCCAAACTATTTTTCCGGACAGCTGCCATATACAGTATTAAACTGAGAAGAATACATAGAACACATGCCACACTTGATCAAGTTCATAATTGACAATTGTACCAGTTGATACTAAATTTTTAAGTTGGGGTCCTGCGTTGTCATTCTAAGTACATCTGGCTGTTGTCACCACCACACACGCTAGCCCAGGGGGCACTCTTCTGGCTCTCCCAACTCAACCTCCTTCCCCCCAGCCTACCCCCCACTTACAGGCCCTCTCTCCAAACAATTTTCCGGAGGTCACCTACAGGCCCTCTCTCTAAATAATTTTTTCGGAGGTCCACCTACAGGCCCTCTCTCCAAACAATTTTTCCAGAGGTCCACCTACAGGCTCTCTCTCCAAACAATTTTTCCAGAGGTCCACCGCCAACGGATAGGTGCTATATACGGTATTTAACTGAGTAGTATACATAGAAGACATACCACACTTGATCAAGCTCATAATTGACAACTGTATCCGTTGAGGTCCTGCGTCGTTATTCTAACTCCATCCAGGTGTTGTCACCACCACACATGCTAGCCCAGGGGGCACTCCTCTGGTTCTCCCAACTCAACCTCCCTCCCCCAGCCTGCCCCCCACTTACAGGCCCTCTCTCCAAACAATCTACGTCTTTTTTCTCTCTTTCTCTCTCTCCAAACTATTTTTCCGGATAGCTGCCATATACGGTATTAAACTGAGAAGAATACATAGAACACATGCCACACTTGATCAATCTCATAATTGACAATTGTACTGGTTGATGATAAATTTTTAAGTTGGGGTCCTGCGTCGTCATTCTAACTCCATCCGGCTGTTTTCACCACCACACACGCTAGCCAAGGGGGCACTCCTGGCAGTGCCAGCATGGGCATGGGTGATGGACCTTCGTTGCACCTAGTTGGGTGCTTTCCTATATATTCCCACCATGCCAGCCATGGGTTGTACATTAACTAATAACAGGGAAAACAAAAAAAATATTTTACAGGAGGGTCAACCGCAGACACGCCAGGGAGTGTCTCCTCATCTGCCATCATGTTCAGTCAGGCTGTCAGTAGGTACACCACCTCTGTCGTCCGCAGAAGCGGCCACTATGAGGAAGGCCACGGCGAGAACATGCCCTTTTCAATTGAGAGCAAGTGTAGAATTGTAGGAGGATGACACTTTTCTTCCGCAGTGGATTCACCTTCACAGTTGCTGAAAAAGTAATTGGCAATGATGAAGAAAACGTAACGGTGCAGTGGACCGTCTGTGACGCAAAACCTATATATTCCCACCATGCCAGCCATTGGTTGTACATTAACTAATAACAGGGAAAACAAATAAAATATTTTACAGAAGGGTCAACTACAGACACTCCTAAACAATTTTTAGGAGGGTCAACTTCGGACATTTGACTGCTACCTTAATCTAACTTGGTCACTTGTTGGTGTCACTACGCTGTCACCATGATGTGTCAGGCTTATGCCTGCGTCGTGGGGCGGGGGATAGCCAGCATGAGCAGTGGTGTCACCTGCAGGCGGTGATGGACCTTCGTTGCACCTAGTTGGGTGCTTCCCTAACATGTGATGGGCCTGTGCCTCGCCTTTCTTGGTCTGGGTGAGCACAATTGCCATGAGGGTAACCACCAGGCTGTTGCAGGAGAATTTGTGGTAATGGTGGGATTAGGCAGCCTCAGAGGCATCCATGCATGCTGCCCCTGCTGTTTCCTGTCCATTTCCGTGGTGTTTCCATCATTTTCTGAGGTTTCCAGGTTTTCACCCAGCCTTCCCTAGGCAGAGCCTTGGTCCCCTTCAAAAATGCTTGAGTCTCACATTGACTTCAATGGGGTTCATTATTCGAAACGAGCACCCGAGCATCGGGAAAAGTTCGACTCGAATAACGAGCACCCGAGCATTTTAGTGCTCGCTCATCTCTAGCTGCCACACCAGAACATTGTGAAAAATGACCCATTAATTCTGCCCACGTGCTGCTGCCACTATTCTGATGTTACCCCCTGCCTGATGTCACACACCTGCTACCTCTACTGCCATCTGCCACTTTTATCTGCCACCATCTTGTGCTGTTACTGCCATTGTCGTTCTCCCCCTCTCCACTCTGTTGCGCAGCCACTATTGTGACTCTGTATGCTGTTGCCATGCTCACCACTACTTTGCCATTACTGTCCCTTTTTGGACGTGTTGACATCAGTATTTATATTTCCATTCTTCTGATCCATCAAAATAATAGAACAATTACAAAAAAATAAAAAAAAAAAAGAAAAACAACGGGTCCTGTCCTTTAAGCGTCCATAAGTCCTCTATCAAAGTTCTGAATTTTGCAACAGGATTTAATGATTTCAGCATTCTCAGACATATGTATAATGGCCATGTGAAGCCAGCCTGAGTGTGATCAGAGTCTATACCTCACTAAGAGCCTGTAACTGTGATGTGCTTTGTATGAATTACAATACAACTACCTCTTCCATGTCAATGAACATCTACATCTACTTCAGGGCAATTGATTACCATTAAATGTTCCGGTATTTATACATTCAGACTCCTCTTCATTTCTACACCTCTTTTGTACCCAAGGATGCTGGCATCACAAGCCCCAGGGACCATGCCCTCTGTACCATCCAGGGCACCTCAACCAACATCTGACAGGAGATCCCTCAACACCGGAGATTGACCCTAAAGAATCTTTTGCCATCCTTCCTGTCACTGCACACCAGCACAGGGAACTGCAGAAATGTGAGTACCAACTACTACACCCATGAGGCCACCACACTAACCCATTGCTCTTGCGGTCCTGGTCGCTACACCCATGACAGTGGGGAGGGTGTCAGAAATAAGTCTGTGTTCAGATCACTTTCTATTTTTACGTTCTTCTAATCCATCCGAAGAACAGACATGAAAAACCAGATCCTATAGTTTGAGCATCTGCCTTCATACCGTCAGTATTTGGTCAACATTTGGTTAGTATTGGTTAGGCAAAAACTGGAGTGGGTCCAAAAGAGAGATAACATGTGATGGGAATATTTGCATGTCTTCTGTGTTTTGGACACACTCCTGCCTTTGGCTTCCAAATCATCAAAATTATTATTATTATTATAATTATTATTATTATTATTATTATTATTAAAATTGTACAGCAATTATTTGGTTTCATGTATAGAAACATGATACGTCAGATGTATGGTTTGGAAATTAAAAGAAGGTATACATGAACATATTTGGGATTGTAATATGACACCCTAACATGACCATTGTTCAGCTTTAATCATGAAAGTAAAGTAATTCATGAAGAGATGAAGAGACACCCACTGTGTTCATGAAAATGATGAGTGTATGGTGTAATACACTAAATGGTTTGTTAGCTAAACATTTGCCTTTGTGTATGTGGGGTCGTTAATAGAGATGAGCGAGTAGTGTTCGATCGAGCCGGTATTCGATCGAATACTACGCTATTCGGCATACTCGATTTCAATCGAGTATAACGGCGATGGCGCACTTAGAATTCGTTTCCCCTCCCACCTTCCCTGGCGCTCTTTTTCCACCAATCAACATGCAGGGGGGGTATGACAGGCACGCTGAGCACGCTGGCAGCGCGAAAACAGCGTCTACATGGATTGGCTGGAAAAACCATGTGACCTCGAATATTAAAAACTCAGCTCTTCCTGCTCGTACGCATATGCTGCGTGAACTTAGTCAGGGACAGAGGCTGGAGAAGGGACAGACAGGTTTTAGCAGTTGGACAGGCAGGAGCGTGATTAAAAGCCCTTATCAGGGCTACTATAGTGCACTACAGTGATAGCTTTACTACAAGATACACTTTACAGAGAACGGCTGCCGTATTCAGGGATAGCTGCTGGAGTAGGGACAGAGAGAGGCATTAGTGGTGTATTAGGTGCTCTGCTACATACCAAACTATATTTGGCACTACTGTTCAGCGTTCTTTTTGGCTGAAAAACCCTGTTATATAACTAGTGTGTATATGCACCATCTGATCTGGCAGTATACGGCTGTGAATTTTATTTTATTTTTTTAAATACAGTTTATTTGGCTCTAGTGTTCTGGGTTCTGTGTGCCTGCAATACCCTTTTTGTATACCAGGTGTAAATACCCACCGTCTGTTCAGTTAGTACATGGCTGTGTACCTTGAAATATACAATATCTAGGCCTTTTAATTGGCCACTATACTGTGCGTTCTCTTGCTAAATTATTTCACATACCTGGTGTAAATACCCGCCGTCTGTTCAGTTACTACACGGCTGTGTACCTTGAAATATACAATATCTAGGCCATTTAATTGGCCACTGTACTGTGCGTTCTCTTGCTAAATTATTTCACATACCTGGTGTAAATACCCACCGTCTGTTCAGTTACTACACGGCTGTGTACCTTGAAATATACAATATCTAGGCCATTTAATTGGCCACTGTACTGTGCGTTCTCTTGCTAAATTATTTCACATACCTGGTGTAAATACCCACCGTCTGTTCAGTTACTACACGGCTGTGTACCTTGAAATATACAATATCTAGGCCTTTTAATTGGCCACTGTACTGTGCGTTCTCTTGCTAAATTATTTCACATACCTGGTGTAAATACCCACCGTCTGTTCAGTTAGTACACGGCTGTGTACCTTGAAATATACAATATCTAGGCCATTTAATTGGCCACTG
The DNA here is from genome assembly GCA_900303285.1 of Rhinella marina. Taxonomy (NCBI): domain Eukaryota; kingdom Metazoa; phylum Chordata; class Amphibia; order Anura; family Bufonidae; genus Rhinella; species Rhinella marina. The sequence goes on from ONZH01012583.1 coordinate 112,851, forward strand.
TACTGTGCGTTCTCTTGCTAAATTATTTCACATACCTGGTGTAAATACCCACCGTCTGTTCAGTTAGTACACGGCTGTGTACCTTGAATATACAATATCTAGGCCTTTTAATTGGCCACTGTACTGTGCGTTCTCTTGCTAAATTATTTCACATACCTGGTGTAAATACCCACCGTCTGTTCAGTTACTACACGGCTGTGTACCTTGAAATATACAATATCTAGGCCTTTTAATAGGCCACTGTACTGTGCGTTCTCTTGCTAAATTATTTCACATACCTGGTGTAAATACCCACCGTCTGTTCAGTTAGTACACGGCTGTGTACCTTGAAATATACAATATCTAGGCCTTTAATAGGCCACTGTACTGTGCGTTCTCTTGCTAAATTATTTCACATACCTGGTGTAAATACCCACCGTCTGTTCAGTTACTACACGGCTGTGTACCTTGAAATATACAATATCTAGGCCTTTTAATAGGCCACTGTACTGTGCGTTCTCTTGCTAAATTATTTCACATACCTGGTGTAAATACCCACCGTCTGTTCAGTTACTACACGGATGTGTACCTTGAAATATACAATATCTAGGCCTTTTAATAGGCCACTGTACTGTGCGTTCTCTTGCTAAATTATTTCACATACCTGGTGTAAATACCCACCGTCTGTTCAGTTACTACACGGCTGTGTACCTTGAAATATACAATATCTAGGCCATTTAATTGGCCACTGTACTGTGCGTTCTCTTGCTAAATTATTTCACATACCTGGTGTAAATACCCACCGTCTGTTCAGTTACTACACGGCTGTGTACCTTGAAATATACAATATCTAGGCCATTTAATTGGCCACTGTACTGTGCGTTCTCTTGCTAAATTATTTCACATACCTGGTGTAAATACCCACCGTCTGTTCAGTTACTACACGGCTGTGTACCTTGAAATATACAATATCTAGGCCATTTAATTGGCCACTGTACTGTGCGTTCTCTTGCTAAATTATTTCACATACCTGGTGTAAATACCCACCGTCTGTTCAGTTACTACACGGCTGTGTACCTTGAAATATACAATATCTAGGCCATTTAATTGGCCACTGTACTGTGCGTTCTCTTGCTAAATTATTTCACATACCTAATTATATACCCAAATATTGTATTTGCAACCAAAAAAAAAATAAAATGCGGAGGGGGGCTAGCGGAATCGGACGTGGACGAGGACGGGGGCGCGGAAATGCTGTTGGTGGCCTTGTTGAAGCCAGTGGGGATACAATGCGTGCTGGTGAGGGTCAGCCAGGATCACACTCATCCAGAATCCCTGCCTTTATGGGACAGTTAAGCAGGGGGCGAGTTACACCGCTGTTGAGGCCTGAGCAGGTTGAACAGGTGGTGCAATGGATAGCCGATAGCGCTTCCACACAGTTGTCCACCAGCCAGTCATCCACACAGTCTCACTCTGACCCTCCTTCCTCCACACCTGGCCAACAGAGTCATCCCACCCTTGACCCCTCCCAGGAGCTCTTTTCGGGTCCTTTTTCAGATGTGCCGGAAGAATCCCAGGAGCTAGCAGAGGAATTTGTTTGTAGTGATGCCCAAACACTTGAGTTTTCGCCATCTCCTGCTGATGTGGACCCTGAACCAGCATCTGTTATCATGAGCGATGATGATGATGAGACGCAGTTGCCATCAAGGGAGGCTGTTGGAATGTCCAGTGGGCAGGAGGAGGAGCAGAGTGAGGAAGAGGAGGTGGTGGATGACGAAATGACCGACCCCACTTGGCCAGGGTGATGTCCAGCGGGGAAAGCAGTGGAGAGGTGGTGGTCAGCGCAGCACCGAAAAAAGGCAGCAAGAGGCAGAGGGATGTCCACAGGCAGAGGGATGTCCACAGGCAGAGGGATGTCCAGAGGCAGAGGGATGTCCAGAGGCAGAGGGATGTCCACAGGCAGAGGGATGTCCAGAGGCAGAGGACAGTCCAGACAGAGTAGTGAGGCCACAGCCAGCACGGGCCGAAGCTGTTCCCGGCAGCGGGCAGTCGCGCGAAGCTCCTCCATCGAGGCCTCGTACTTCTGTGGTGTGGAGATTTTTTAATGTTTGTGCGGATGACAAACTGAGCGCGGTTTGCACACTCTGCCACTCAAAACTGAGTAGGGGCTCTGAGAAGAGCAATCTGACCACCTCAGGCATGCGGCGTCACTTGGAAGTCAAGCACTGGGCTGAGTGGGAGAGAGCAAACGCAATACAACCTGCGCAAGGTCTTCCTGCCACTACCTCTTCCCCTCTGTTGTGTGCTGCCACTGCGGTCCAGACCTCCAGCCAGGACACCTCCACATCTGCCTCTGCCTCGGCTACTTTGGGGCCTTCTCCTTCAGCCTCCCCTTCCCCCGCCTCTTCGCCTGCACCTTCACACTCCTCGTCCCATCAACTGTCCATTTCGCAGGCGTTCGACCGCAGGCGGAAGTACGCCTCGAGTCACCCCCAAGCCCAAGCCTTAAACTGCCACATCTCCAAACTGCTGGCCCTGGAGATGTTGCCGTTTAGGCTTGTGGAGACGCAGGCCTTCCGCGACCTGATGGCGTCTGCCGCACCTCGCTATTCCGTCCCTAGCCGCCACTACTTTTCCCGGAGTGCCGTCCCCGCCCTGCACCAGCACGTGTCGCGTAACATCAGGCGGGCCCTGAGGTACGCAGTCAGCGCAAAGGTCCACTTGACCACCGACTCGTGGACAAGCGCTTGCGGCCAGGGACGCTACATCTCTTTGACGGCACACTGGGTGAATGTAGTGGAAGCGGGGACGGGGTCGCAAACAGAGACGGTCTACCTACCACCCCCGCCCAAGATTGCCAGCATGGGTTCTGATAAACACCCTCCTCCTCCTCCTCTGCCTTAACATCGCCCTCAGCCGCTAGCTGGAAGCGTTGCAGCACTGGCGCGGGGAGACGTCAGCAGGCGGTGCTTAAGCTCATCAGCTTGGGCGACAGGAAGCACAGCGCCCCAGAGGTGAGGGACGCCAATATTGCAGCAGACGGAGATGTGGGCTGTTCGCCGCTGCAGCTAGGACCAGGCATGGTCGTGTGCGATAACGGCCGTAACCTGGTGGCGGCTCTGGAGCTTGCCGAACTCGATCACGTACCATGCCTGGCCCACGTTTTTTAAATCTGGTGTAGTCCAAAATTTCTAAAGACTTACCCCAAACCTGGCAGAGCTACTGGTGAAAGTGCGGCGCTTGTGCGCTCACTTTCGGAAGTCAACTGTAGCTGCTGCTAGCTTAAAAAAAACTCCAAGCAACGCCTCCATTTGCCTGAACATCGGCTGTTGTGCGACCTGCCGACTCGCTGGAATTCCACCTATTCCATGTTGGCCAGGGTGTGTGAGCAGCAGAGAGCATTGATGGAGTACCAGATTATGAATCCACGCGTGCCTCCAACTCAGCTCCCTCAGTTTGCCAACCACGAGTGGCCATGGATGGCAGACATATGCGATGTACTGCGTATCTTTGAGGAGTCACCAAGAAGGTCAGCAGCGAGGACGCTATAGTGAGCGTAACCATCCCGCTCCTAGGCGTCCTTAAAGAATCCCTCATCGCAATAAGGGAGAACGCATTGCACGCAGAGGAGACGGGGGTAGGAGGAGACGCAACGGAGCTACACAGTCAGACCACACTTTTGTCTGCTTCACGGTGGCAGTTGCAGGAGGAGGAGGATGAGGAGGAGGACGACGTGGAGGTGGCTGCTGAAGAGGAGGAGGATGCTGGCGGCGAGGGTAGCAGTCAGGCGTGTGCGTCCCATTGGTTCAGCGCGGATGGGGCGGAGAGGAGGCGGAAGAGGAAGAGGAGGAAATGGCAAGTGATCCTTCTGGTGGGGGCAGTGAGGTCATGCCTATTCAGAGTCTGGCACACATGGCTGACTTCATGCTGGGCTGCTTTTCCCG